>JAQQSK010005074.1:0-13415 GCA_028658325.1 Potorous gilbertii
ATAAAATATTTATTTGCATGGTGGTGTTGACCTTTTAATTACATGGAAATGACTAGAGTCTATCATGCATTGACAGGTATTTACATAGTACATAATTATAGGGTAAATAGATTATTTCTGTTATAAAACCAGGGGGCAGGTTGTGCTCAACTTTAGAACACAGTCACCAAGTAGTCTGTAAGACCATATAATTGCTATGTAGTTTCCTGGCATTTACCAAGCAAAATGAAATCCTGAATGTAGGTGCTATTTGTCCAGTGACTTATACCTGAGGACATTACTCTGAATTTTATTTTCTTAGGGATTAGGTACCTGAAATAAGTAATGATATTTCCATTATCTCCAACCATGAGGAAGATTCTAAAATTATTTATAGAGGATTTTTGAGAGGGAAGGGGCAAAGGTGCCAGTGATAAGTGTATTGTCCATTCAGTCCTACTGCGAATAAGACAATGGAAGGGCTGGTCAGATCTTCTCAACTCCTCATACATGAGCACAACGTGATATGTTCATAAAAGGAGAGATTCCTGCCCAGCTGTGTAAGAAGTATTAAGTAGGAATGTGGAAACAGTGCTGCTTGAGTGAGAACTGGGCTAAGCCCCAAATGCAAAACAGACCTCTTTGGGGGGTTCAAAAAGTATTATGAAGAAGTTGATGTGGTACATTTATCAATTAAAACATTTTAGATCTAACCAGCTTTGTGGAGGGGCAGAAGCAAAACTTGACAAGAATCATAAATAGCACCCAGTTTGCTATTTTTAGCTGGAGACAGAAGCTGGGACATTCAGAAATCTTTGGAGAAAGGCTGATATCATCAGATTTCCAGAACCAGTTGACATTTCTGGGGGTTAGAGGAATTTCCAAATTCCCAAGGCCTTTATCTGTTATTGGAATTTTTATTCCTTCTTTGGAATATCTGTTTCTAGCAAACCTGGCTCCATTGTGAGCATCGGCCAGAACCATAGGCCTATTCCACTTCAGCCTTGGGTGTCATTTGGGGGAAATACGAAAGTTTGGTTTTAAATTGACTTTGTAGACTGTGGAAAAGAATGGAACAAAATGTGAACGGAGCTATAAAAAGATACACACACAATACACTGGGAGAAGTAGCTAGGCCCTGACTCCCCCACCTCCTTCCCTTAGAGCGTTCCTCATAAAAATGGTATTTCTTGGCAAGCAAAACCATTTTTCCTTTATGTCAGAGTCAGTGTTAAGTTCACATTTGTGTTTGGAAATTCTGTTCCCAACTTTCCACTCTATCCAGCTCTATGCCCCACAGCAAGAAGAAAATCATAGGATTTGCATTTTGAGTTTATGAAGTAGGGGAGCTGTCTTTGACAAGCTGGGGGGTGGTGGTGCTGGTGGTGGTGCTGGTGATGTTTAGAAATCATGGAAACACACAAACATGCATTATGGTAGAATCCTAATTCAATATATTTGTCCTCCACTTTTATGTATTTTTCTGCTTTCAATTAAGATGCTTTATTAAACAGCATTCAAACATGTGAAGGGAAAGACAGAGCCTGACAGAATTTCAACAGGTTCTGTGCATTCATACTGCCTATGTCACCTCTTAATTAGTAACCAAAATGCAATGAACAGATTGTACAGTTTAACCATTCTAGCCCAGCTCCTACACTTTCTATTTGCGCAGAGACAGCACATTTAAAGGGACCCCCATCCAGCGGGACTTTCATCCTCCCACCATCCCTGGAACAGGCCCACTATCATCAAGTAAATGCCACTTCATGTATGCCTTAGCCTGCAGCAGCAGCTGGCATTACCAAGCAGGAGAAAGGACATTTTAATCTCCTGTTTAATGCATTTTTCTCCACCTGGGATAAGAAGCCAAAATTGCTGTTAGCAAAAAATGCCTTAGTCATTAACTGAAAGGGCCTCTTTTAAAAGCGTTCCATTACTCCCCCACTGGGAAATTTCAGACTTTATTAGCATTTTTTGAATTTGTATTAGTAGTACCTGAGTGGTAAAATGCTAACGGATGAACAGTTTGCTATTTTCGATGGGTCTTTCTTTCTTTCAAGTTTCCCTTATACTGGAGGGAAGAAAGGGAGAGAGGTCAAGAGATCACACTCCTCACTTAGCTCTCAGCTACAAAGTCAATAGTTAAAGGAATCATCTTAATTTTCTATTTTTCTTTCCCTGTAAAGCACAGAGGAATGACTTTGTGTGTGCTCCCATACCTAAAGGCAACTAAGGGGATATTAAATGTTCTTTAAATGCAGCTCCTATGTATTTAAATCATATGCATGCTGTGCTGGCATTAACCTGCTTAGAAGATAAGAATTTTTTTTTTAAAACTGCACTGAATTTATTCAATAAGAAAATAGAAATTCATATACCAAAGCTCATGTTGTCAGAGAATTGGTTGTTCTGTCCTTTGGTACTGCAAGACCTACCAATGGATATCAGGAAAGAGTTTAAACGATGAACCTAGTCCCACTCTGATTTGGATTTGGTTACCTTTTAAAGCTCTCTCCAGTTTCTTTACTGGTCTACTATGTCTGCTAAAACCTATCTTGAAACGAGGAGGATCTTCAGAAATCTCAGCTAGGCCCAACGATATCTAACACTATTTGGGCTTTTTTAAAAAAGAAGCTGGATGATTTGACCATGGCCAAGCAACTACTGAAGCACAAAATTAAAGCTCAAACCAAATATCCCTCTATAAAGACTGACATCATTTCAATCAATCATTTATTAACCATGTACTGTGATCGAGGAACTGTGTTAAGTGCTGCAGATGCAGAAATAGGCAAAAAGTAGCCCCAACCCTCAAGAAATTTACAGTCTAATGAGGAACACAACATGCTAACAAATATATACAGAGTCATCTCTGTGCTGGATAAATAGGAAATAATTAACAGAAAGAAGGCACTGGAGTGAGCAGAGGTTGGGAAAAGTTTCCTGTAAAAGATGAGATAGATTATGGTTGGAATTCAAAGAATGCCAGGAAAGTCAATAGCAGAGCAAAGGAGGGAGAACATTCCAGGTATGGGGTGGGGGGTGGTGGCATGGAGAAGTCAACTAAAGTAAAGAAATATATTATGGGAATAAATGACCAATATTTGTCATTGACTTCATTGGTATATACAAGACCAATGTGCATATTACCATAAATTGGAAGTGCCCCTAGAAAGATGTCTGTATTCATTTTTACTTCTGCATACTAAAGTCAGCATATTTCAAATGATTTACATAAAATATGTTTTCGTAAAGAAGAATTCCTTGAACTCCTTTGTGTCACAAACACAAAGGCAGTATGGTAAAAACTACAGCTCCTTCTTAAGAACAATGTGTTCAGATGCATAAAATAAAATACACAGGGTTACAAAGGAAGCGAATTATATTGAAATGTAGTTGTCAAAAGAAAAAAAAGAAGCTAACGGACCCTAGGTTAAGCACTGCTGCCTTGAGGCATGAATGCAGTTCAGTTCTTTTGTCCCTCAAATATGACAGGCAGTAGATATTGAGAAAGCATGTTGATTTAGGGAATGATTGGAACTGACAGCAATGCCAAAAACCTGAGGGAAAAGTATTTGGGAGAGAAGGAAAGGACCATGGGGCATTATGCCTGACAACATAAGGAAATGAATATCCAGAACTTCGTAGAAAAATAATGGATTAGATTAAACCATTTTCTGAAACTACTGTCACTTTAAGGGTCAGCACTCATGGATAAGATGCATGTAAGAGGAGTGAAACATACAGAGGTGAAATTGGCCTAAGATTTTTTTCTAATAGTCTATGGAATCCATCAACAAGCAACTTCGTAGTATGTTCTTCAGTGCCAACAGTTTTATTTTTGACATTGCCTCTGAGCTTACTCTAACTGAAGCCAGACCAAATGGGATGGGGTGGCTGCTAATTGCAACTTCATTAACTTATTGAAACCCATAAGTACATAGTTAGATTCCACTGAGGTGCAAATTCCCCTAGAGTACAGAGTCTCACAGCACAAACTTTGACTAAGTCTGTTATATCATGTGGCTTCACCTGAAGTTTTGAAAGTCCAATCTTCAAGACTGCTACACAAGGTATCATTATATAACAGGGGATTATAATTATGGCCACCCTATTATTGATCTAATGAAAAAACTTCCACAATTAGAAGGCTGAAGTCATACTCAGTTGCCTCTATAGTCAGAATTGAAGGAACACCTTTTTCAAAGGGGCCAGAAGTACCTTTGAATAACATACTCGGCTATCTTTTGGTATATTTGGTATATGGTATATGGAATATACCATATTTGGTATATGGTATATGTCCACATTTATAAAAATTTAATAAAAGAAAGAAAAATAGCATGGTATGGTAGACAAAGGTCTGACTGCATACAGGAAAAACTGGGTTTAAACCCTCCCTCAGACATGTAATGTTTTACCTTGGATAAGTAAGTCACTCAATCTCTCAGACACCCATCTCTAAAACTAAAAATCATAGATACGTTACAAGGCTTCATTAGTTAAAGGGGTTTTCTACCCTAGGATTTCTACTTGATCAATTAATTCATAGCAATAAATCAATTATTAAAGTTAATGATGTTTCATAACATCTCTAATTTCTGAGAAACCAATTCTATCAATATTCATTGGTGATCTTTATGTAAAAGCACTTTGCTAGGTGGTATGATGGAGTCAAACAAATGTATTACAATGTCTTTACTATCTTTGCTTTAATATAACCTCTTTACTATATAGTTGATAACTAAAAAAAAACACATAGATATGTAAAATTTAACTAACCATGCAAAAGTTAAACAGAAATACAACAGGACTACAATGCAAAAGGATATTAAACTAGCAAATTCTTCAGATATCATCCCACTGTCAGATGTAATATTTGGTTCAGTGGATCATGGGACTGCTTCAGTATGAAATTACTGTGACCATTACATATGAAAGCAGATGTAAAAGAAATATATGCTTTGTGTATTCATGTATGCACAGAGAGGCTTCTCCTTACCTTATATATCTATAAAACTTTCTTGTAAGATTCTTATCACCCAAAGGACTTGAAAACATTGTGACAGATTTTCAGTCTTTTCGTGTATGCTTCCTTTAGGAAACCTGAGAAACACAATCCATGATGAAATCTTAAGTATACATTGGCAGCCTGAACTAAGAGAGGGCATCCACTTGCAAATGGACATTCTGTGAGATTATAGAAATAAGTTTGATTAAAAGAAGGAGAGGGAAAAGAGAGACTCTTGAATGGATAACCATTAGCCCTAAAGTTTTATATAAATTTCAGGACTTGAGTTCCAAATATGAAACTCCACTGGCAGATACTGTCATAAGTCTTATAATCACCAACTATCCTTTGTCAGTTGAAGATGGGTAGTAAAGATAGGGATGGCTTCTACTTCTATTTTTCTGTTTCTGTGTCTTTGTGTGTGAGTCTATGTCTCTCTCTGTCTCTCTGTCTCTCTATTCCTCTGTCTCTCTCTGTCTGTCTGTCTCCGTCTGTCTCCATCTATTTCCGTCTCTCTATCTCTCTGTGTCTCTCTGTCCCTCTGTCTCTCTCTGTCTCTCTGTCTCTCTCTCTCTCTGTCTGCCTCTGTTTGTCTGTCTCTGACTGTCTCAGTGACTTTGTGTTTCTATCTTTCCATCTCTGTCTGCCTTTTTGTCCCTGTCCATCTGTCTGTTTTTCTTTCTGTTTTCTATGTTCCTATCTCTATCTCTCTTCCTATGCCTCTATCTCTGCCTCTCTTTTTATCTTTATCTCTTTCTGTCTCTATCTCTCTCTCTTTTTCTGTCTTTGTTGCTCTCTCTGTTTTTTCTATTTTTATCTTTTTCTATCTCTTTCTGTTTCTCTGTCTCTGCCTGTCTTTGTTTCTGTCTCTGTCTCTCTGTCATTGTCTCTCTCTCTGTCTCTTTCTCCTTCCTTCTCTCCTTCCTCCATCCTATCCTCCTCCCAGATTTTTTTACTAGCTCATGAGCTTTCTCTAATTCCAAAGCAAAACTTTCTGGCCAAGGCAGCTTCTCATACAAGTTGATGATGATTCTCCACCTTTCAATGTCTTTTCCCTTAAGTAAGGTAAGAAATCAGCCCATAGACTCATCTTCTCTTCAGCGTTGATGATCGTCCTCTCCCTCTGCCTCTCCTTTTTTCTTTTTAGTTTCTGTCTCCAATCTCCATCAGTTATCAGTCCAACTTGCTAGCACACATGCCTTCTGCTTGTTGAAATGAATTTAAATGAAAAGGGAAACACTGTTATATATCTCTAGATGACAGAAGGAGAATTCAAATTATCCTGCATGTGCTTATCTCTTTGCCTTATGTATACACCTAGTGGAACTGAAGTTCCTTGAGAGCAGAGACTGATATTTGTTTTGTCTTCATATCTTCAGCCATACGTACAGCTCCATGAATTTAGTAGACACTAAAGCTACATAAATACTTTGTGGATTGGATGGAAAAAATATCCAACACCTATTACATGACCACTTCACCTATAATTGTCCCTTCAACCAACATTATGACTGAGTTGAGAGGATAATAGCTGCCATTTGACTGACTGGAGATGAAAAGAATTTCAGTGATGCTAACCATATTGCCTCTCTCTTTCTCTCTCTCCTCTCTGTCTCTGTCTCTCTGTCTCTCTGTCTCTCTATCTCTCTGTCTCTCTCACACACACACTCACATACACATATGCACACACGCATGCACACACACTGTACACTCCCCCATAACATTAAATTAAATTTTTGTAGCATCTTCTCCCCAGGATTACTGCCTGAAATATTCTTCTGATAATCTTAATGTAGGATGTCTTCCAAATGAAGAGGGGAGAGTTGCCTAAAAAGTATAGACTCAAGTAAAGGTTTGAGAGCTTACTTAGCATCATATGTCTGAATCAAAACGGTCTAGAAATAATCTACCCTAAGCCCCTCTTTCTATAAAAGAGGAAATTGAGGACCAGTAAAGGTAAGCAACTTCTCCAAGGCTGTATAGCCAATGTGGAGTCAAGAATAGAAGTCAGACTCCAAGTCTGATGATGATGATGATGATGATTTATTTATCATGATTTTTGATTTATTAGCCTTTATTATGATTCTAACAATTAGGTAGCACTTGAAGATTTTCAAAGCACTTTACAAATATCTCATTTTATCCTCAAAACAACCCTGGGAAGAACTTGAGGCAGATAGAAGTCAGGGGATTTACCAGGAATCAAAGAATTAGTGATAACTGGGTTCAGATTTAAATTCAAGTCTTCTTGACTCCAGACCCACTGTTCTATCTGCTACATCTCCTAATTGCTAGTAGTTTTCTTTCTGTTGCATGGTCTAAAAATATTTGCTTAAAATTTGAACAAATTTTCTTTCCACACAGTTAATAGTACTATTGGGATAAATTCAGAAATAGAAGATTATCATCAGTTCATTTTAATCAACACATTGATCAAAGAACCAGGTTTTTCTGGGGGAGATAAAAAAGATAAATAAGACTTTGTTCTTCCACTCAAGATCATAATTCAGAAGAAGAGACAATCAACAGTATAAACAACTAAAATATGAAGGATCATGAAATCCCAAGAGAACTTAGAAAAAGCTCTCATGTAAAATCTTCCCCAGGGGGCTGAGCCAAGATAGTAGAGTAAAAAGGAGGAACTTGCTAGAGCTCTCCTCCAAAACCTAAGTAAATACCTGTAAAAATGATTATAAACAAATTCTGGAGTTGTACCACCAACAGAATAATGGAGTGAAGCAAATCTCCAGCCCAAGACAGACTGGAAATTTGAGGGGAAGGAATAGGAGTAGAACACAGTACAGGATGGGCCTTGTCAGCCTAGAAGACTGAGCAGGCCTTGGGAGGACTGAATCCATAGCACCTGTGGCAGTTTCCACACTTCTTGACCCCAAATCACCTAGGATAAATTAGGATGTCAGTGGAAAAAACCTGTTGAACCTATGTAAGAGAGTAGAATGGTCTGGCCCAAGGACCAGGGTGGCAGAGTGGGCAGAGAAGCACCACAGCAGGGGCAGTGGTGGCAGTTTTTTCTGGATTGGGTTGGGGGAATTGTGGTAGGGAGAGAATTGGGTAACTGACAGCAAACACCTCCACCCCCAATGGAAGGAGAAAACTACCTTGGCCAAGAGCTCAAAATTCAAGTAAATGAATGAGGAAATGAGCAAAAACTGGAAAAAAGTATCAGACTATAGAATCTTACTTTTGTGACAAGGAAGACCAAAATATATAAATAGAAGAAGATAACCAAGTCAAAACTCCTATATCTGAAGCCTCTAAAAAATGTGAATTAGTCTCAGGCCATGGAAGAGTTCAAAAAGGATTTTAAAAATCAAGTAAGAAAAGTAGAGCAAAAATTGGGAAGAGAAATGAGTGATGCAAGAAAATCATGAAAAATGAATCAACTGCTTACTAAAGGGGACTCAAAGTGCTGAAAAAAAAAACACCTTAAAAACAGATTAACCCAAATGGCCATAGAGATCCAAAAAGTCAATGTGGAGAATGCCTTAAAAAGCAAAATTGGCCAAATGGAAAAAGAGGACCAAAAGTTCACTTAAGAAAACAATGCCTTAAAGATTAGAATTTGCCAGATGGAAGCCAATGACTTTATGAAAAATCAAGAAATTATAAAACAAAACCAAAAGAATGAAAAGTGGAAGATAATGTGAAATATCTTATTGGAAAAACAACTGAGCTAGAAAATAGATCCAGGAGAGACAATTTAAAAATTACGGGACTACATGAAAGCCATGATCAAAGAGAGCCTAGACATTATCTTTCAAGACATTATCAAGGAAAACTACCCTGATATTCTAGAACCAGAGGGCAAAATACATATTGAAAGAATCAACTGATCACCTCCTGAAAGAGATCACAAAAGGAAAACTCCTAGGAATATTGTAACCAAATTCCAAAATTCCCAGGTCAAGGAGAAAATACTGGAAGTAGTCAGAAGGAAAGAATTTGAGTATTGTGGAAATACAGTCAGGGTAACACAAGATCTAGCAGCTTCTACATTAAGGGATCAAAGGGTTTGGAATATGATATTCCAGAAGTCAAAGGAACTAGGATTAAAGCCAAGAATCACCTACTCAGCAAAACTGGGTATAATACTTCAGGGAGGAAGTGGCCATTCAATGAAATAGAGGATTTTCAAGCATTCTTGATGAAAAGACTAGAGCTGAATAGAAAATCTGGCTTTCAATCACAAGAATGAAGAGAAGTACCCAAAGGTAAACAGAAAAGAGAAATCATAAGAGACTTATTAAAGCTGGACTGTTTATATTCATACATGGAAAGATAGTATTTGTAATCCTTGAGTGTTTTCTCACAATTAGGGTAGTTGGATGGATTTCATATATATGGGTGTGTGTGTATACAGACACACATATACATATATGTACATATATATGTGTGTGTGTGTGTGTGTGTGTAAATAGAGACAGAGAGAGACAGGGACAGAGGACACAGAGTGAATTAAATGTGAAGTAATGATACCTAAAAAATAAAATTAAGTGGTAAGAGAGGAGGAGAAAGAAAGAAATAGAATGGGGTAAATTATTACTCACTCAAAAGAGGAACGAAAAGGTTTTATTCAATGAAGGGGAAGAGGGAGGCAGTGAGAGGAAAAGAGTAAATCTTGCTCTCATCAGATTTGGCTTAAGGAGGGAATAATATGCACACTCGATATGGCATAAAATCTATTTTACATTACAGGAAAGTAGTGGGGAAGGGGATAAGCTATGGGTGGGGATGATAGAAGGGAAGACAAATAGGAGGAGGAGGCAATTAGAAGCAAACACTTTTGAGGATGGACAGGTTCAAAAGAAAGAATAGAATAAATGAGGAGCAGGACAGAATGGAGGGACATCTAGTTAGTCTTTCACAGTGTGACTGTTATGGAAGTGTTTTGCGTGAGTATACATGTATAACCTATATCAAATTGTTTGCCTTCTCAATGGGGGTGATTGAGGAGGAAGGAAGGGAGAGAACTTGGAACTCAAAATTTTAAAAACAGACTTTAAAAATTGTTTTTACAAGAAACTGGCAAATAAGACATAAGTGATGTAGAAATCTATCTTGACCTACAGGAAAATAGAGGAGAAGGAGATGTGATTGAAGGGAGTGCATATTGGGGAAGGGGTAACCAGAATGCACACTATCTATAGATGAAAGATGATATCTCAAAGTTGTTTTACTTTGCATTTCTCTGATAGTGATTTAGAGCACTTTTCCATGAGTATAAAGAATTTTGATTTAATCATTGAAAACCTGTTCATATCCTTTGACCATCCATCAACTGGGAGTACAATTTGTAATATCAATGAACTGGAAACAAAAGAGATGGCTAGTGATTGAAAAAAAGGGGGAAAATTTGCATTAACATAAAAAAACTATCTCGCTGAAATAAGCAATGAATATTAAGAATGTAAAAATAAACATGAAAGCACTTAAATGAACTGATGCAAAGTGAAGTTAGCAGAAAGAGGGGAAAATACATGTATATAATGGTATAAATACGAATAAATAAGCATAAAAAATTCATCCCAAAGAAAAAAATAGGAAAATTTAATTGGGAAGGTGGAGGATTGTTGGTTTGGAACATAGCATATGTTGTCAAACTAAATTAATGTGTTGGTTAGTTTTAGGAAAATATTCCTCCTTTTTCTTTTTAAATATTTGCTTAAAATGATGGCTCTTTGATCAGAGAAAGGGGGCTTAATTTGAAGTGGAGATAGAAAAGATTAAAATTTAATTTATTTTTTGACTCTGAGTATCCCTATCTCACCCACACTGAAAGTACAATGTCCACTCTTGTGCTTGATACTTATAGAGATTGACAAAGAAGTTTTAGCCTGTTTGTTTTTCTGGCCTGGGCCATTTTGCCTCTCTTTAGATACCATAGTGACTGTCTGCTCCCAAAAGCTCGCCATGCAGTTGCCAAATTTAGTGAGCACATTGAATTGTCTTTAGTTTTACTGCAAGTCAAAACTCTTAAACTCAAGTGATCCCTGAGCCTCAGTCTCCTTCAGAAGCAGTGATTATGGTTATGTGCCAAACTTCTTAGTTTAAAATTTACACTTAAAAAAATGTTTGTGAAAACTTAAAAAGAGGAATCAATGCTTGTCAAGAGGCCAGTCTCTATATAATTGTGAAAATAGAAAGTCAGACTGAAAAGAATTGAAGAGGCTAACGAAGTGGAAAAAAAGACCATGTGGATATCTTTTCTAAATATTTGACAGGAAAATGGAGGGAAAAGATTACATGTATGTAGGGTTAGTAGGGTCACAAAGAGTCTAAAGTTTTTTTTAAGTGTTCTAAGGGAGACCTTGGCATGCTTTTTATACATTCATTCTTTTTTAGGGCACCTCTGTGATACATTTACCTTATTTTCTGCTATACAAATGATGCCTTTACCTGGAGAACCTACATCTTCTCAATTTAAATTCTCATCTAAGCGATTTTTGCCAGAAAACTTCAGGAAATAAGTCTAATCGAGTAGCCATACAAGAAATAGATATCTTAAGAAAAGTTGGTCTATGGAGTTGAATATGCTTGAACAAATACTAGTCATTTTGACATTCAGACACTACCACAAGCTACTTTATAGGAAATTTTCTCACTGGCAATTCTTTATGCCATGGAAATCACAGATCTGGTCTAAAAAATGAGATAGAGATAGATGTGTTGATGAGGAGGAGGAAGATGTGTTAGAGAAAGATGTAATATAGAAAGAAAGAGAAAGAGAGATAGACAAAGACACATACAGATAGAGAAATGAATACAAATAGATATAGACAGACTCATAGATGGCAATTAGAAAGATGGATAGATAGATCCCATTCTTCAATTGATCAAAATCCCATCTTTACCCTAATTAATTTTTTTTCTGTATAGACTTTTATAATACAATTAACCTTCATACATTTGTCATTGCTATTAGTTGATTGAGATAATACCCCACATTGTTTTCCTATTTTAGGGATATCAACCTCATATTGACAGTGGGAGTCATTTAAATGTACCTCAGGATCCTTAAAATCTCCATACTGGTTTATTAACATTATTTGTGTTTTGTTGTATTTTTTTCCTCTTTTATTAAATATTTTTATTTACATCTTAATCTGGTTAGTCTGTACTGGGAAATGTATCTGGGGGCAGTGTAGGAGGTATATTATACATCTCTCACCTACATTAAGAGATTGGTAATGTGAAGAAGGCAAGCTTAACCTATGAGTTAGACTCAGATTGGAGAGGACATCCTACATGATCAGACAAATATTCAAGGGCTCAGGCTCCACTCCTCTCCTAATGACCTGTCTCTTCCTCTGTGGAGCTGTGTCTGGTGCTCCTTACTCTTGATTCTCAGTCTTGTTATTTCTGATCATAGTTTGGGACAATGTCTCTTCCCATTTTTGACTCCCTTGAAAGTTTGACTCTCAGGTTCTATGCATTGACCTCAATGTAGTGATGCAATTCTGACTGCAGTTCTCTTGATGCCTCTGCTTTCCTAATTCTTGATCTCTTCCTTTATGCCACCTAACTGTTAGGACCTAACTGAATTTCATCAATCATTAGTAGCTCAGGAGCAGGTAATACTTTTCTGTGGGCATCTAATAATCCACAGGAATAAATCAAATGAGTTAAAGGTCATACATCTGGATGTTTTCTTAATGTCATTAGAATGAGTTATCTTCTACCAGTAACTTACAACACAATCACACATTTCATACTATGTGATATTTGTTTCAATTTTGAACAAAATTAAGGATTATGTAAAAATAACTATATTACAGATGAGATATTAAAATTTCAACTTATTTTTTTTGTTTCTTTTTGTAATTAAGCAAAGGGAATATAGAGGGGGCGGAGCCAAGATGGCAGAGTAGAAAGACTCACCTAAGCTAGGTCCAAACTCACAGCCCATAGATTTCCTGTAAAAAGAACTCCTGACAAATTCTGGAGCAGTGGAAGCCGCGCAGAAACACAGTGAAGGAGATTTCCGCTGCAGAGAGCCCTGAAGAACCGACCGCAGGGGTGCCCCGGACACGGGAGCGGAGTCCTGCCCGGCCGAGCGCTCCCCTCCCCCGCCCCCGGGCACGCGGCACTGAGAGGAGCCAGCAGAGCCCAGCAGGCCTCAGGGACCTGGATCTTCGGGCGGCCGCGAAGGTCCCTCCACCCACAGACTCACAGGTCAGTGAGAGAGACGGGCTGAGAGGGGAGCGGGGGATCTCCGGGACTCGGACCCCCTGGGAAGCGGCCGCTGTGGCAGAGGCTGAGGCAGCTCGGCCAGAGACTCCCAGAGCGAGCTGGAGCTCCACCCCAGCTCCACCAAGGATCTCTGTATAAACCCCCTGAGGGAACTGAGCCTGGGAGGCGGCCCTGCCCCCACGTGAGAACCAGCAGATAAGCCCCCATTGAA
>JAQQSK010005075.1:0-28376 GCA_028658325.1 Potorous gilbertii
AGCTGGGGAGGCAGGGCAAGGCTCAGGGTATATGAGAATGTCAGTGGCTGGGGGGAACTTGGGATTTGTGTGCTGACCATTCCACAATAAACATCTGCTCTATCAACTCTGGGTCGCTGCCTGGTATTTGCCTCCTCCCGATCCCCGGAGGAGGACCGGAGACGTCCGAAGCCCCGAGGGCAGGGGAAGGAGGGTGAGGTGGTACTCCCAACGAGGCGGGGTACAGGGGGTCTCTCCGCCCGGGACACAAGTGAATGTTTAAAATAAATGAAATCTTTTTTTAGAGTTAAATATTTCTTTTCTACTAGGGACAGGGTGAAGGATCAATACAACTCTTATCCATTTTGCTCTCCACTGTACACACACACACACACACACACACACACACACACACATACGCACACACACACACACAAGTCTGTCTACAAAAACCCTCAAAGCTGCCTCATTTCTTCATTTTTTTGACCAAAAGTCTGGATCCTGAGAGAAGGGCAAAATGCAAACAAACTAATGAAAAAATTCTTGAACAAACAGGAAATTGAACAAATTGAACAAAAAATTACTACACAAAATATTTATACTGCTGAACTATTAAGAGGTGACATTTTTTGCCACTGTACAACTGTGGAGCCGCCTGTTTCTTTCTTCAACCTAGTTCATGCCAGCTGCCAAAAATCATCACAATCTTACTTGCTTAGTTTGGAAGAAATCATTTGCTAATCTTTATAAATCACAAATATCATATTCTTCTGCAAGTGACTTATAGAATGATGTACATTGAGTTACAATATACTCTACTAGAGTGACTACTTAGAAATCAGTAAACCTGTTTCCAAATCCCATTTGTGACACACATTGCTTCCAGAATCTTGGGCAAGCATTTAATCTAGGCAGGGTTGATCTGAATTGGTAGAGTTTCTACTCTGAGAATCCTCCAAATGAAAGAAATTGTTCATTTCACCTTCCTCCCCAAAAAATCCGTTAGGATTAAAAAATATTCTGTTACAATTTGTGCATATTAAGTAGCTGCGTCATACCTCTAAGGCATTGAAATACCTCTCTAAGGCATCTGGCTATTTTCTTTAAGTAAACAAAGGCTTCATGTTATTTATGTAATAATTATTTACTGATTTTTCCTTTGAAAAATCACAAATATATCTCATGAATAATTATTTAATTATTTCTACATGGAAAATCTATCATAAAGAACACCATCTCTCAGTGTTTTTGCCTTCACTTCTCTCTACCTTTACTTACAATGGTCTGAATTTTCTTGAAGTGATGGCATGAGGCATACGTTATCTCGTTCCAAAACGTATAAATTTGTCCACTAGATTATATACTACTCGAGTGCAAAATCTCTGCCTTTTTTTGGCATCTCCCAAGCATAAATTTCTGAAACATAACAGACAATAAATGTTTGCTGATTGATTGATAATTGAAGTACAATAGTTAAGAAAGTGACTGTTATGAATGGAACAGTTTTATTAAGAACTGAAACGTCAGAAAGAGTTGCTGAGAAGACCTCCGTTTCTGTAATTTTCTTATTGACTTTTCCCTCCACACACTGATACCTCTGACAGGAGTTAACAGGCTCATTTAAAATGGTCTCATTATTTTTCCTCAAACTTGGCATCCTATTTCCTACTTCCTGGTCGTAAGAAAAGTTATGCCTCTTGCCTGGAGTGAAGTCCATCTTCACCACGAAATTATTTGAAATCCTTAATTTTCTTCAAAGCTCAGTTTATGTGATGCCTGAAAAGAAGTTTCCATTTTGATATCTCCAGTTTCTTTTAGTGTTCTCTGATCCTCAAATTATATTGTATTTGCTTATGGGAATGTTACACTTGAGTGAGGACAGGCACATTATGTCATTTGTGTTGGTATCCTTGGTACTTAACATAGTATTATTCATAGGAACTTAATAAATTTTAGTTGGATTAAATTTAATTTTTGGTTTCCTCCCCCCTCACATTTTTTGTTTCTTGAATCTGCAGTTCTTTTTCCATCCCACGTAATAAATAGTTGAAATAGACAATTTATAGAAAGCCAGTATTAAACTACTTTCATGTTCCCTGTTCTATTTTTGTAAAGTATTTATCAAAATGGAGGTCCATGGAAGGATTCTTCAATGAGAAGATAAAGTTATGTTTGAAAAGCTTTAAATTCCTGCTTCATCCAAATGTTTCCCCCTATTTAATGATAATAACTAGGACATTTTCCTAAATATGATGGTATATTGCTTCTACAAGAATTAAACTAATCATGCTTGGTCTTTTCAGCATTCGCTGTTAACTGAAAAGCAAACCAATCAAAACAATTAGTGTACAACTATGAAATTTCAATATTGTAAAATTATTGTACTCTTTTCTCTGGATGTTTAGAAAGTTATTAATTAATCTAATAAACAAATAAACATGAGCTTTTTCTGGAGGAACAATATGTTCCTTATACGTAAACTGAAAGTATTTTTTAAAATATTTATTTTTAGTTTTTAACATTGTCTTTTATACTATATGGAGTTTTAATTTTTCTCCCCCTTCTTCTCCCTTCCTCTTCACGAAGACAGCATGCACTTTGATATAGGCCACACACACATACACACACACACACACACACACATAAATATATACACATATATACACGCATATGAGTGTATTGTGGGGAAAAATTAGAACCAAAGGCAAAAATACTGCAAGGCAAAAAAAAGAAAACACTATGCTTGCATTTGCATTCAGGCTCCATCGTTCTTTCTTTGCATAGCACTTTTCATCATGAGTCTTTTGGAATTATCTTAGATCATTGTATTGCAGAGAAGAGATAAATTTTTCAAAGTTTATCATTACACAATGTTGCTGTTACTATGTAGAATGTTTTCCTGGTTCTGCTCTTTTTTCATCAGTTTATATAAGACTTTCTAGGTTATTTGGAAGTCTGCCTGCTCATCATTTTTAAAAATTATGTTCCATTATATTCATAAGCCACAATTTGTTCAACCATTCCCTAATTGATGGGCAACCCCTATTATGGAAGTGCTTTGCATCTTTACACATATGACTATATGACTTATATTGAATTGCTTGTTTTGTCAATGAGAGTGGGTGGGGCGGGAGAGAATATAGAACTCAAAGCTGTAAGAATGAATGATAAAAATTGTTTTAGCATGCAACTGGAAATTAAGGTATACAGGCAATAGAGTCCAGAAATCTATTTTGCCTGACAGGAAAAAAGAGGGGAAGGGGAATGGGAAAAGGGTGGTTATAGAAGGGAGGACAGACTGGAGGAAGGGGTGGATGGGACTCATGCTTTCCTGGCTTGGTAGATGGGGAGAGGTGGAGAGAAACTTTTGAATTCAAATTCTTTTGGAAGTGAATATTAAGAACTGAAAGTAAATAAATTATATATAAAAAATAAAACAAAATAACATTTTTGGTAGTATGATTGGTATGGCACTAAATAAGCAAATGGAATTTGCTAAATAAGCAATTGGAATTGTCATTTTTATTATATTAAATCAGTTTACTAAGGAGAAATTAATGTTTTTCTAGTTATTTAAATCTCACTTTTCTGGTGTGAGAAGTGTTTTGTGATTATGTTCCTATAGTTTCTGATTTTGTCTTAGCATATACATTTCCAATTATTTTATACTGTCTACAATTACTTTAAAATGAAGTTTCGCTGTCTTTTGCTGGTGGGTTTTGTTAGTATATAAAAATAAGAACAATTTATGTGAGTTTATTTTATATCCTGCATCTTTATTAAGGTGATTAAATATTTCAAATAGTTTTTTTAGTTGATTCTCTCGAATTTTCTCAGTATGCCATCATATCATCTGCAAAGAGTGATAACTTGGTTTATTCATTGCATATTTTAATTTCTTCAAGTATTTTTTCCATCTCATTACTAAAGTTATCATTTCTAGTACAGTACTGAGTTAAAATGATGGCAATGGAAATGTTTATTTCACCCCTGATCTTACAGGAAATGTTTCTATCTTATCACCCTTACACATAATACTTGCAGATAGTTTTTTGGAGATGATACTTATTTAAAGGAAGGTTCTATTTATTCTTATACTCTCTAATGTTTTAAATAGGAATTGGTATTTTATTTTCTCAATGATATTTTTCTTTCTCTATTGTTAAATAATCATACGATTTCTGTTAGTTTTGCTTTTGGTATGACGCTGACACTTTTCGTAATATTGAACCAGCCCTGAATTCCTGGTACAAATCCCACCTGGTCATAGTGTATTATAGTCATGATAAATTGCTATAATCACTATGCTAATGTTTTCTTTAAAACGTTATATTCCTTTTCATAAGGCGATTGCCCCATAATTGTCCTTCATTATTTTGAGACGTCCTGGTGTCAACACCATAATCGTATCTTAAAAAGAATTTGGTAGTTCTCCTTCTTCACCTATTTTTCCAAAGAGTTTATATTTTGGATATAGTTCATTCAGATTAATTATTCTTTAACAGTTTGGTATAATTCATTTTTAAATCTTTCTAATCCTGGATGTTTATTTTTCTTAAGGAGTTCACTATGGCTTCTTCTATTTCATTCTTTTTTTTCTTCTGAAATGGGGTTATTGAGTATGTTCTTTCCTCTTCTGATAATCCTGGCAATTCATTTTTTTGCAAATATTAATCCATTTCACTAAGATTTCAAATTTATTGGCACACAGTTGGAACAAATACCTATTAATTATTGCTTAAATTTCGTTTTCAGTGATAGTGGAGTCACATTTTTCTTTAATCGTACTTGTAATTTGGCTTTCTTTTTCTTTTCTTAAAAATAAAATTGATGAATGATTTGGTTATGTTAAAAAAATAAAACCACCTTTTAGTTTTATCTATTCAATTGTTTCTTAATTATCATATCAATTTCTCCTTTGACTTTAAGAATTTCTAATTTAGTGTTTTATTGGGGATTAATTCACTGATCTCTTTATTTTACCTCATGAAAACACTGAGAGATACTCCCCTAAGTACAGCTTTGGCTGTGTCCCGTAAGTTTTGATATATTCTCTCATAATCTTCATTCTCTGAGTAATGTTACTGATTGTTTCTGTCATTTGCTGTTTGACCTGCTCATTCTTTGGGATTGGATTATTAGGTATATAATTAATTTTTGTCTATTTTTCCATGGCCCTTTGTTGTGAGTAATTTTTATTTCATCATGATGTGAAAAAGATGCATTCAATATTTTTGCCTTTCTGCTTCATATTGTGAGGTACGTGGTAATACGTGCTTTAATACGTGGTCAATTTTTCTGTAGGTCCCATCTACTAAGGAGAGAAGAAAAAAACACATTATATTCCTTTCCTTTCCCGTTCAGTTTTCTCCAGTGGTTTACCACATTTGACTTAAAAAATAAATCAACTCCCTATGCCCTTGTTTATTTTGTGGTAAGATTTATCTAGTTCCGAGAAGGGGTGATTAAGAATCCCCTCTCATATAGTTTTTCCATATATTTCCTCCTGAAAACTTAACTTACCTCTCCTCTAAGAATGTGTATGATAAATCATTTGGTGCATATTTGATTAGTATTAGTATTACTTCATTTTCTATAGTATATTTTGAAGCATGTACATTCCTTTCTTATCTCTTTTAATTAGATCTGTTTTTTATTTGATTTTGTTTTGTCTGATATCAGGATTGCTACTCTTGCTTTCCTTTTCTTACATCAGTTGAAGCATAATATATTCTACCACAGCATTTTATTTTGACTTTATATATTTACTCTCTCTGTTTCAAATGTGTTTTTGTAAACAACATGTTGTAGGATTATGGTTTTTAATCTACTCTGCTATATGCTTCCATTTTATGGGTGGATTCATCTCATTCACGTTCACAATTTTGATTATTGTCTTTCTCTCCAACCTGTTTGCCACCTGTTTATGTTTTCTTCCTCTTTTCTCCCTTTCACTCCTCAGTGGTATTTTGCTTCTAATCACTGCCTCCCTTAAATATCCTTCATTCTCTCACTTCCTCTACCTTTCCCCTAATATTTCTTCTTTCCTTTCTGTCCTCCTTTCTATCCGTTCCTCTTTCTTTTCCCCCTTTAGCATCCTACTTCCCTATAGAGTAAGATGAATTTTTATGCCAATGTTGGTGTGCATATTATTTGCTCTTTGAGCCAAATTCAATAAGAGTAAGGTTCAAACATTTGTCCCTCCCTTTTTTCTCTCTATGATAATAGGATTTTCCACCATTTCATGTGATGTATTTTACCATTTTCTGAGACCTCCTTTTTCTCTTCACCCAGTACAATCCGTATTTTCTATTCTTAATTAAGGATTTTCTGTTATGACATCAAACTCAACTAATGCCCTCACCATCTATCAATGAATGCCCTGTCTAAATGTCATAATAACAGTACAGTTCCCAAGAGTTATAAATATCATATTCCCTTGTAGGGATGCAAATAGTATATCCTTATTAAATAACTTTTTTCTCTCTTGCTTACTTTTATGCTACTCTTTTGCATTTGAAGATCATGTTTTCTGCTGGCCTCTGTTCTTTTAATATTCATCTCTTCCCCTAAAAGATTATGCTAAATTTTTCTCCGTAGTTAATGCTTGGTTGTAACCCAAACTCATTACTTTCTGGAATACTTTATTGCAAATCCTCTGATCCTGTAATAAAGAAGTTGCTAGGTTCTGCTTCATCCTGACTGCAGTTTCATCATATTTTAATTGTTTCTTTCTGGTTACTTTAATTATTTTCTCTTTAACCTGGTAATTCTGGAGTCTTAGTACAATTCTCCTTAAAGTTTCATTTTGGGATCTCTTTCAGGTGGGCATCTGTGGATTCTTTCAATGACTATTTTATCCTTTGATTTTAGGACCTCAGGGCTGTTTTCCTTGAAAATTTCTTGAAAGACACTGTGCAGACTCCTTTTCATTTGTTTATTTGTTTGTTTTACTGTAGCTTTCATATAGAGCACTAATTCTTAAATTATGTCCCCTGGAACTATTTTAGAGGTCAGTCATTATTTGTCTCAATGAAGCTTTTTAAATTTTCTTTACTTTTAAAAATTTTGTTTGATTGATTTTTGATGTCTCATAGGTACATTAGCTTCCACTTACCTAATTCTATTTTTTAATGCATTGTTTTCCTTAGTTAGGTCTTGTGTCGCCTTTTCCATTTGACCAATTCTACTTTTTAACTAGTCCTTCTCAGTACATTTCTAAACTCCTTTTCCATTCAAACAAGTGTATTTTTTAAGTAATTGTTTGTCATTTTTTGTCCTTATTTTGCCAAGCTGTTGACTCTCTCACATGCCTCTCACTTCTTTTCTCAGTTTTTCTTCTTCCTCTCTCATTTGTCATTTAAAATCCTTGTTGAGTTCTTACAAGAAGGATTTTTAGACTAAGACCCCATTCATATTTCCCTTTGTGGTTTAGAATGTAGGTATATTGATAATGTTGGCCTTTTGTGAGTTTATGTATTTACCTGTTGTCTGAATTCTTTTCTGATTTTTTGTTCATATTATTTGTCTATTTCCTGGCTTTTAAAGTTGAGCTCTCCTGCTGGAGCAGAGAGGGCACTATTCCAAGCTTGTTCTCTTGGAATCCAGTGGCCTGATCAGTGGCTTTGTAAACTGAGGTCTCAGACACTGGCACGTGGAGGCCATAATCATCTGGCAACTTACCTGGTTCTGAACTGGGGTCCTAGTTATGACATATACCTTGTACTGAGGTCAGATTTTTTTCTGGTTTTATGTGGAGTTAAGATGATGGAAATGGAGGTCTGGTGGTTGGAACATGCTTACTCTCTTAGGGCTACACTGGAGCCCAGGAGGCCTGACTGCTGGAGGACATTTGCATTTTTTCTGGGAATACTGGTGCATGTAGTGGTTTTCTGAGCTGGAGTACCCTGGTTCCCCTGGCTATGCTAAGGGATATGTTGGAACCTGGTGTTGGTATTTGCCTGCTGCAACATTCTAGGGCTCAGGATCTCCCCCAAGTCTGCTGAAGTAGGTCTTGCTGCTGATTTGCTGGGATGCCTCCCATCCTGGACTGCTCTCCTCTATGTACCTGTGTGAAATGGACATTTCATGGTGATCCTCCCAGCCCTCCAGTCTAAAAATATTGCTTCTCCCTATCCTTCTGCTGTGTCAGTTGGTCCAGGATCTCTCCTGGAGCACTATTCTCTGGATTCTTCAGAGCTCAGTAAAGAAGAGTGAGAGTAATTCACAGCTTACTCCATCTTTGCTCTTTAAATTCTCAAGGTGAAAGTAATTTCAAACTTTTATTTTTTATGGACTTTATTTTCCTATTTCAACATTCACTTCCACAAAATTTTGATTTTCTAAATTTCTCCCCATCTCTCCCATTCTGCCACCCCAGGACAATATGTATTCTGACCAACCCTTTCCCCATTCTTCGCTCCTTTCTATGAACACCCCCATCCCCTTTCCTTATATTTGGTGTAGGACAAAATAGATTTCTATCTCTCATTGCCTGCATATCTTATTTTCCAGTTACAGGTAAAAACAATTTTAACATTCAATTTTAAAGCTTTGAATTCTTTATTCTCTCCCTTCTTCCCTCAAAACGCACCCTCATTGAAAAGGCAAACAATTCGATATAGGTTACACATGTGTAGTTATCAAAAAAAAATTCCAAAAAAGTCATTTTGTAAAAGGCTAATTATATTTTTCTCTATTTTTGTCCTGTTGTCTACTTATTCTATTCTCTTCTTTGATCTGTCTCTCCACAAAAGTGTTTGCTTCCAACAACCACTTCCCCTAATCTCCATCCATTCTTTTATTCCTCATATTATTCCCTTCTTTCCTAATTTTGTGTAGGGGGTGATAGACTTTAATACCCAATTGAGAGCGTGTGGATTTCCAAAGCCAGGGGATTCCTTAGCAGTTTCTCAGAGTCTTCATCTGGTACTCAAAACTTCTTGCCAAAACTAAGCCCCACATAGGGTGTGTTGAATAAGAAGGGATAATATCTAAAAAAAATAAAATGGAAGGGTGATAAAGGAATATATTTTGAGGAGAAAGGGAGAAATGGAATGGGGCAAATTATCTCTCATAAAAGAGGCAAGATAAAGCTTGTTTCAACGGAGGGGTGGAGTTGGGAGACAAAAAGTGAAGCTTACTCTCATCACATTTGGCTTAATGAAAGAATAACATGCACACTCAATTTGGTAGAGAAATATATCTTCCACTACAGAGGGGGGAGTAGGGGAGATGTGGATAAGTGAGGTGGGGGGATCATAGAAGGTAAGGAAAATGGGAGGAGGGAGTAAGTAGAAGTAAACACTTTAGGGGAGGGATAAGGTCTGAAGAGAAAATAGAAATAATAGAGGGAAAGATAAGAAGAAGCGAAATGTAGTTAGTCTTTCAGAATATGATTATTATGGGAAATAAAATAATATAATATGGTAAAAAAAGAGTATGTATAGTGGGAGATAGATAGAAATATAACTGGACGCCAAATTACAGATGGCCTCAAATAACATTTTAAAGACTTATTTTTACTTAAATTGGCAAATGAAGTAATCCGAATGTTAGCTATCAATCTATAATTAGATTTAGTTAAACTGAATTCACATTGCACAGTAAAATTTATTTAACTGCCTTTCAACTATGCAATAACTTTAAGTGTACCTGGCTTTTGAGGGTAAATCTAGGTATAAACAAATTGTCAAAAGTGTGAATGCCCATTATTTTTGTAGCAATATAATTATAACATCCCTTAGGTGTTTAAGTGGTGATATCTTAAAATCCAAGAGGGTACTCTTTCTCCTAAACAGCTAATGCCAATGAGCTCCATAGTGGACTAACGCTAACTTAAAATCTGTGTGTTTATTGATGTTAAAATGTAATAAAGTTTCCAAATTGCTTAAAAAAATCAAAACACTTGAAAATTATTGTTTTGATAGGAAGAGAATGAGAGTGGAGCATTGTTACAGCTTTTAATTTAATAACTGATTATATAGAAACTACTCCCAAGACCTGTGTCGCCAAGGCAATACTCACAGCACTGGTGCTGACTATGCATATGCCAACATAGTTCTCAATAGTAAAGTATAAAAGAGCCTTCATATAGAAGGCAGAAGAAAAATATTTATTTAAATACCGGAAAGTCAAATCCTAAAACCAGAAAGCAAAGTCCTTCATGGTGACCAAGAAGTTAATAAACATGATCATAGCAGAGGGCAAAGTCATTCTCAAACCTCCCCTCCCCCAGCCAGGGCCTTCTCACTATCAGCTGTCACAGTGTGTCAGTTGAGCCTGTGTAAGATGGCCTGTGTTCTTTCTCTTCTGACTTGACCCTGCTCAGTCACTTCCTCCCAATTTTACTCCACCCTTCCACCCTTCCTGGGGATCCAAGCAAATCGTATTGATCTATTAATTAATGAGAAAAATCTTTCTATTTTAAACTACTATTGCAAGACCATTTCCATTTTACAATTCTTTTAATAAAAAAAAAGTTGTGTATTTAAAAAATCAGGATTTTATTTGTTTTGACAAAATAAAATATATTCTGGAATTGGAGAGGTAGTGGATAGCATGCTGACTTGAGAGTCACAAAGCCATGAGTTCAAATCCTGATTTTGACTTATACTGGTTGCATGATTAGGAATAAATCACTTCACCCCTTTGAGATTTTCTTTACTCATTTGTTAAAATCAGGGTTGCTAAATGCCTGCTAAAACCCATTCTAGGTCTAAATACATAATCCCTATATCTTGGTGTTAATATTAATATTTGTTAATTAAAATTATAATAATTTATAATAATATTCAACATTTATTAGTAATTTAATATTTCAAATGACTCCTATCAAGAGAAAAATAATTATGCAAAGTTGTAAGAAACGATTTATTGCACTCAAAAGCCTCTGTTAATTCAATAGTTGCGCAACTCAAATAGAAATGGAAGCCACTAATCCATCCATAAGAATCCCTTCTGTCCACATAGTGATATTTTTAAAATGTAAGATTATCTATTTTTTATCATATTTTATTCATTTGGTTAAATATTTTCCAATTTACTTTTATTCCAGTTTAGGCCACACTTGGGAGTTTTGTGAATTGCATATAACCTGTGAACTAGGTATTCGACACCTATGATTTTCTTTTAAAGCTCTGATGTAGATGTAGCTACGCAATTTACGAAAGAACTAGGACTTTACTAGTGTATGTAAGTTCATTTCTGTATGTAATATATATATATATATATATATATATATATGTATGTATATATATTTATATATACACATCCGTTTATACATGTATATGAAAGTGTATGTATATACATATTTGCAAGTATATACACATGCCTGTTTATAAGTACACATAAAAACACGAGATAACAACTAGATAATTACTTGAGGTACAGAAAGGTTAAATAATTTCCTTAGATTCCCTCCACTAATAAGTGAAGTATGATTTGAAATCAGGTCTTTTTGACATGATTTTCCACTCTTTATTATCACTCTGCAATTGCCTTTCAGAAATATAGTGCAGTCAATTAATTTAAGCCATTTATTAAGCATCTATATGTACCCACCACTATGTTAAGCATCAATGATAAAAATACAAAAGGGAGACCATTTCTGGCCTTAGAAAGCTTATGTTCTAATTGAGGAAACTCTTCATCCAATTTAGTGTTGACCAGGGAAGGAAATGGAATTATGACCTAGAAAGTTACAAAGAGAATAAAGCTATCCATTAAAAGATGCATTTCCAAAGGCAATGATGATTTTGATCTCATTACAGTTCTTGTAGTAACTTTATGAGTGGCTTCTTCTAGTTATGTTCTTTCTTTGTTACCGAAGAAAACTATGCCACTAGAGAAATAATGACCTTGCACTTGACTTTATTTTGAGTGAGGGAGGGCTGTGCAGATCACCAGCCTCACTTCTTCTCCAAAGCTATCTGAATCCAGTGACCAGATATTTGTCAGGAAGACTGGAGATGACCAAGGATGAGGCAATTAGGGTTAAGTGACTTGTCCAAGGTCACACAGCTAGTGAGTGTCAAGCGTCTGAGGTGAGTTTTGAAAGCAGGTCCTCCTGAATCCTGCACTGGTGCTTTATCCACTGCACCCCCTAGCTGCCGCCAAAGTACTAACATCTCAGATAGTCCATCACGTCTATGAAGAAAAAATTGGGTTAAAAAATTAGTTCATTGAAACTTTCCATCTATTAGTTTTCCTAATTCTTTCTCAAAACATCTTAAACTATTTTCAACCAAGGCACAAAATTAGAAAATTTTCTTGTGTTCTTGATCGGGGTATTTCATAGGGATTAAAATATCCATGAAGTAACCTACTTTCAAAAAAAACCCACTAAAACTCACGATTTCTGTTCTTAAATCATTTACTCTTCCTTATGTTCCCACTTCTATTATTAACACCATTAGTCCATACTCCAAACCCTGGAGCCATCTTAGATTTGAGGATCTTTTTCATCCTCTATTACTGTAGCTGTCAATCCCTCCTTCCTTTTCTGTTCTATTTGTGACCAGTCATGGACAGACTCCCATTGCTGCATTCATTCACTCAACGATATATATGTTAGACATTGTGCTGGGTGCTGAGGGGGAAAAAAAGACAAATAAGATATGGTCCCTGTCTTCATGGAATTTGGCTTCTATTACAGAAACAGAAGTACTTATATAAAATACAAAATACATGCAAACTTAACAAAAAGTAATTTACATGGAGATGAAATTAACAAGTAGCACATCAGACTAGTCTTCTTGTGGGAGTTGAATTCCCTCTAAATTAGCTGGATTCTTTACTGAACTCTCTTCCACCAGAATCTCCCACTTCCAGTCCATTTAAGAGTCATCTCAAATGTTACTTTCTCCATATTCTGGTCATGACAAAAAGGATTGTGAGAGATCTTCCTCCTTTCTATAGCATTTATCACCATTTACTTATTACTTCAGTTATTGACGCACTTGTCTTATCACCTCTACTTAATTATGAGATCCTAGAAGGCAGTATCTTACAATCTTATCTTCCTATAATCTAGCAAAAGGCCTTGCACAAAACAGTCTCCCCATAAGCATTTCCTGAACAAAATAAAGAATAGACCTATAAAGCTATAACTAGGATTGTGGGGCTGGAACTTTGACTCAGAGCAATAAAAGTTAGTCAGTGTTAACAATCACTGCTATTTTTCAAAGTGTGTTCTGGATATCCTGGGATATCCTCAAAGTTCTTCAAGGGGACATGCATAGCAAAAAAAAGCTATTTTTCATAATATTAATGCTATGAACTTTTATTTCAAATACAGTATCAAGACATGACCCACAAAGCAAAAGCTCTTTGGGAAGAGCTGTCAAAACTGTAAAGTTTCTGCTAAGGGATCCTGAAGCCAAAAGATTGAGAACTACTGCTTTAGTTGTTCAAAAACAAATGATCTTAGCACCTATTAGATAAGAAAAAAATATTTTAAATAGGTAGCAACCAGTAATTAAGTGGTATCCCTTCCTCAACTCAGGAAAGTGACAACTATGGTGAGCTCCTCCTCATCCATCTATGCCCAAGGGTCTCAGAATCTATCTCAAAAAGCTAATTTGAAGGTACAATTTTCTGCCTCTTACTGGTTACAATTCTCTCTGTGAGCATATTTAACAGTTCTTAACCCTAAATGAAAACAAGGAAAGCCAGGGGACACAATAAGTCACAGATTTTCAGTTATATCCAAGATAGAGACTTATTTTCCTTATTTATGCTTCTTATATGGGGGAAGACTTCTTTCAGATCTTGGATCTGTAGAGCCCTATGGGAAAGGAAGTAGATAAGTACTGCTGGTGATGCACAAAAAATTCCCAATACAACTTAATATACATAATAGAAGAGAAGGAAGTTCAGAAGGGGAAGAAGACAAGAAAAGCAATATCATTACTACAATGATAGATTTAACTTACACTTTAAAAAGATCATTATAATGGAGTGCCACAGTTTCACAAACAAAGCTCTATTCTTTGTAGATGAAAATGTTCATGTAGATTGATGTTGACTTCACTGTATATAACACACTTTACATATATTATCTCTCTTGATTCTCACAATGAGGATCCTGAGTTCCTAGGTGCAATTATTATGCCCATTTTACAAATGAGGAAAATGAATCAGACAGAGGTTAAGTGACTTGTCCTGAGTTACACAGCTGGATCTATATCTGACGTGAGATTTTAACTCATCTTCCTGAGCTCAAGTCCACTGGTGTCCCATACCTCACGACTGGACCCAAATATCTCCAGGGGAGAAACTGAGGTTGGTGACTTTGCACAGTCCTCCCTCACTTAAATCCAAATCACTTGCACGTCATGGCATCCCCTTCCTGATTTCATGCTCCTCTTTGAAAACTGAGGGCAAACAGCAACAATGTCCCTACAAGTTTAAGTATATGACATAATTTTATGTCATTTATTAAATTATTTCTTTTTCTTTTTTATTAAATTATTTCATAATTTTTCTTTGTGAAGTTTCTCTGCTAGTTGCTCATGTCCTAAACAATTCTTGGCTACATCCACATGCATAAAATATTAAATGCAATCAATTTTTCCTCATTTCAGCAATTATCTTCTTAGTCTTAGAGAAATCAATCTCTATAAATTCTAGTTGGAATTAGCCTAATTTGACAATTTTATTTCTCACCGGCAGTGAATGGCAAAGAACAGGATAGTAGAATTCTCTAGAGCAGAAAATGTTCTCATTTTGATGAACTCACAAGGCAACAGAAGAAGTATGGTTTTTCTCATTGGAAAAATAACTGACATGGTAAATAGACCCAGGATAGCAAATTTAAAAATTATGGGACTCTCTGAAAGTCATGATCAAAAAATAGTCTAGATATTATCTTTCACAAAATTATCATGGAAAACTGCCCTGATATTCTAGAACCAGAGGACAAAATAAATATTGAAAAAATCCACAGATCACCTTCTGAAAGAGATCCAAAAAGAGAAACTCCTAGGAATACTTTAGCCAAATTTTGAGTTGCCAGCTCAAGGAGAAAATATTGCAAGCAGCTAGGAAGAAATATTTTGAGTATTGTGGAAATACAATCAAGAAAACACAAGATCTAGCACCTTCTACATTAAGGGATCGAAGGACTTGGAATATGATATCACAGAAGTCAAAGGAACTAGTATTAAAACCGAGAATCACCTACCCAGCAAAACTGAGTTTAACACATCAGGGGAAAAATGGTCATTCAAGCATTCTTGATGAAAAAACCAGAGCTGGAAAGAAAATTTGACTTTCAAACACAAGAGTCAAGAGAAGCATGAAAAAGTAAACAGGAAATGGAAATCACAAGGGACTTACTGAAGTTGAACTAAACCGTTCAACTTCCATATTCTTTCAAGGAAAGATAATATTTGTAACTCTTGAAATTTTCTCAGTATCTGAATAGTTAGAGGATTACAAACACACACACACACACACACACACACACACAAGGAGAGAGAGAAACAGAGAGCACAAGGTGAGGTGAGGTGTATAGGAAGGGATCATACCTAAAAAAATAAAATTAAGGGGTGAGAGAGGAATATATTGGTAGGAGAAGGGCAGGAATAAAATAGTGAAAATCATCTCTCATAGAAGAGGCAAAATAAAAGCTTTTCCAAAGAAGGGGAAACGGGTGGAGATTAGAGGAAAAAAGTGAAACTTACTCTCATTACACTTGGGTGAAGAAAGGAGTAACATGCACACTAAATTTGGTATGAAAATCTATCTTACACAACAGGAAAGGAGGGAAGAAGCAGGGTGAGGGGGGGATGATGGAAGGCTGGGAAAATGGGAAGAGGGGGCAATTAGAAGTAAACACTCTTGGGGAGGGACAAGATCAAAAGCGAGGACAGAAGAAATAAGGGACATTATAGGATGGAGGGAAATATAGTTAGGCTTACACATAATTACTAATATGGAAGTAATTTGAAAAACTACACATATATAGCCTATTTTGAATTATTTATCTTTTCAGTGGAAATGAGTGGGGAGGGAGGAAGGAAGAGAACCTACAAATAAGGTTTTAGGAACAGATGTTGAGAATTGTTTTTGCATACAACTTGGAAATAAGAAATACAGGTAATGGGGCATAGAAATTTATCTTGACTTAAGGACAAGAGAGAAGATGAGGATAAAAGAAGGGAGGAGTGTTGGAAGGGAGAGCACATTGGTGGAAGGGGCGATAAGAATGCAAGGTGTTTTGGGGTGGAGGTGGGAGAGAGATGGAGAGAAAATTTAGAACTCCAAATTTTGAGGAAATGAGTGTTGAAAACTTAAAATAAATAAATAAGAAGATGATGATATGTTAACTCGATAGCACGCTTTCATTGGTTTACTCAAATAGTCCTTCAGTTGCAATTGTACACTGAGGAAAAACATTCATTTATTTACCATATAAACAAAATACATTGTATAGTTCAGAAATATTTCAACCACATATATTTTACAATATAATAAATTTGGGTTTCATAATAAAGTGAATGCCCTCTATTTCTTTTATATAATACATGGTAAATATTCGTTGCATTAGTAAATACCTTGAAAAATGAAGATTAATTCTGAAACAGTATTTTTCCTAATAATACTGAAAATCAGTTTACCTGACTTGCATATAAGATTACAGACACTTTCAAATAATCACTTGTGGCTATGATGGTGTGTTTATGTCTGTCTGTGTAAGGAAATGACATACAAGAGGAAATTTGATAAATGCAATGAAACAGATATTAGTAAAACAATTGTAATAAAATTGTAGTAAGTCAATTCCTCAATCGTCATAATATATATATATATATATATAATATATATGTACATATGTATATATGTATATATATTATATATATATGTTATATGTAACAAATTCTTCTTGACTTATAAGTATAAGAACAGTTTTATGTAGGGGGCAGTGGAAATTAAAGAGAGAAAACTGATTGAGTTGACATTATAATTAGTGACAAAGACAAATTACTTGTTTTTGGGAAAACAAGATTTTTTTCCCCAAATATCCAATGATTTCCTTATCAAAGAGTTTGCCAGGAGGAGGTAATTACTTGGTATTTTTCTTAGTACCAACTTTTCTAGTTTATCAGTCAGTATTCTTTAGTATGTTGACTTTCTTTTGTTAGCCTCCACTGTTCCAGATTTGTTCTGAGATGTGATTGTATTGTTATTTGTAGATGATCCTGATCTTCACTGTGATAGAGCAGGCAAACAATGATAGGACACCCATATACCTTATTTTATCCAGGAGAAACAGTACAATCTTGCTCCAAGGCTCTCCACCTCCTTCATTGTAACCCCAGGTGGACCCTCAAATGACTGACCTCCAAGTGCTTCAATACAACCCACAGCAGTTGGGCATCTTCAAACCACCAAACACCCAACTACTACAGTGCAGCTCAGGGCAAACAGGCATCCTGCAGGAGATGAAACTCCAAGTGTTTCAGTGTAGCCATGGTTAAAGGCAAAAAAACCCTACTTAGCATCACTACATTCAAGAACCCACAACTAGGAACCTAGCTCAGCACTAAGTAAGCTGCCAAACCCCTGCAGCTTCAGTTGCCAGCACCTGGGGTTCCAGTAAATATAGCCAGTGTCCAGGCCCTTAGTCCTGAACATAGGAAGCTTCAGAGAGTACCTCCTGTGTTCCAGTAGTACAACTCAACATTAAAAGCTATGAGGCAAAAAAAAGATGAGCAAGAAGAAAAAAGTACTTTATCAGAGAAAGTTATGGTAATGACAGGGAAAATCAAAACATAAATTCAGAATAGGACTTCATTGTCAATATACTTCTATCTCAAACTTCAAAATGGAATATAAATTAGTCCTAAACCAAAGAAGTCCTCATGGAAGAGCTCAAGAAGGTTGTTAAGAGTCATTTGAGAACAGGATAAAAAGTGGGAGATATGAGAGGTATGTAAGAGAGAACCAACAGCTTGAAAGTGGAAGGACAAAAACTGGCTGAAGAAATCAATTCCTCAAAACACACAAGTGGCCATGTGGAAAAGGAGACAAAAAAGCTCACTGAAGAAAATAATTTTTAAATATTAGAATTGGGCAAGTGGAAGCTAATAACCTTGTGAGATATTGATAATAAGTCAAATAAAATCAAAATAGGGAAAATGCTGAAGATTTAAAATCTCATTGAAAAAACCCACTAACCTGGAAAATAGATAGTGGAGGAATAATTTAAGAGTTATAAGTCTCCATGAAAGTCATGAACAAAAAAGTCTGGGGAACATCTTTCAATAAATTATCAAGGAAAACTAGCTTTATAGCCCAGAAATAGAGGGGGAAATAGTCATTGATAGAATCCATTTATCACTTCCTGATGGAGATCCCCAAATGAAAACTTCAAAGAGTATTGTGGCCAAATCCATAATTTTCAAGTGAAGGAGAAAATGCTAATCACAGCCAGAAAAAAACAATTTAAATATCATGGAAACAGAATAAGGATGACACATGCTTCTCTATTATATAGCTTCTACATTAATGGACACAAGCTTGTAATATGATATTAAGGGAGGCAAAAGAGTTTGGGTTACAACCAAGAATCAACTACCTAGAAAAACTTAGCATATTATTTTAGGAGAAAGATGGATATGCAATGAAATAGGGTATTTTCAATCATTCCTGATTTAATAAAAAAACAGCTGAACAGAAAATTCAAATACTCAAATGCAAGACAGAAGAGATGAATAAAAAGGTGAACAGGAAAGAAAAAAATGTTATTCAATAAATCTAAACTGTTACACCCTTACATGGGAAAATGATATTTGTCACTCTTGAGAACTGTATCTTTATTGGGGCAGTTAGTAGTGGTATATATAAACAGAAGGTCTGGGCATTAGTTAACTTTGATGAGACGAAAAATAATTACTTAATTGAGAGGGTAAAAGTTTTACGGGGAGTAAAGGATAAGTAGAAGTGGAATAGGACAAATGAAATCATATGATGTAAGGAGGAGAGTGAATGTAGTTGGAACCTTATTTTCATCAGATTTGGCTAAAAGAGGGAAGAACACACATACTCATTTAAGCATAGAAATCTGTCTTACATAACATGAAGTAGAAGGGGAAAGGAGCAAGAAAAGGGGGAGAATAGAAGGAAATGCAGATTGAGGGAGGCAGTGATTAGAAGCAAAAAATTAGTGATGCGCAAAAGGGAGAAAGGAGAGAGAAAATCATAACCAAAGGAAAAAAGAATAGAGAGAAGGACAGAGTTAGTAATCACAACTGTGAATGTGAATGGGATTAAGTCTCCCATAAAATGGAAGTCGATATCAGTGGAGATTAAAAGCCAAAATCCCCCGAAATACTATTTACAAGAAACACATTTGAAACAGCGACACACACAAAACAAAGGTAAAAGGCTGAGACAGAATTATATTATGCTTCAGCTAACTCAAAAAACAATAAAAGACAAGAAGCAATTCTGTTCTCAGACAAAGCAAAAACGAAAATAGATCTAATTAAAAGAGATAAGGAAGGAACCTCCATCTTGCTAAAAGGTACCATAGAATGTGATGTAATAGCAATACTAAACTTATGGGGCCCGAGTAATACAGCAAGTTAAATGAGTTATAGAAAGAAATAGTCAGCAAAAGTGTACCCGTGGTGAAACCCAAACTCACCCTCTCAGAACTAGATAAATCTAACTACAATAAATTAGGAAGAAGTTAATAAGGTGAATCGAACTTAAAAAGAGTTAGACATGTTATGACTCTGGAGAAAATGAATTGTGATAGAAAGGAATACACTTTTTCTAAGGAACACATGAGACCGACACAAAAATGACCATGTAATGGGGCATAAGAACTTCACAATTCTGTTTTTCCTGGGGCGGAGTCAAGATGTTGGAGTGAAAACAACTACTAATCTAAGTTCTAAGACAAACTCCTTCATATATCTCTCAAAAGAGAATCTGATCAAATTTTGGAGTGGAAGAATCCAATAGGAGACAATGTGGCAGATTTTCAACCCAGTACAGAATGGAAGATCTACTGGAAGGATATGTTGTACGGGGCTGGTAGAGCACAGGCTGTAACATTGTGACCTCCACCATAGCAAAGCCAAGAAGTAAATCTCAAGAGGTCTGGAACAACCACAATGCAGAATCTCAAACATATTAGCTCAGGACAGGTGCAACTCAGTGATAAAGAACTGCAGAATCGCAGGTAACTACAGCAGCTGCTCTTGAGACTATCAAACCACAGATTAAACATCTGTAAGTCACCTACTTGGACGTCCAGCTGCCAAGATGGTAGAGTGATCCGTAAGTACTCTACACCTCCCCTTGTTGGTCTGGAAAAATCCATAGAATATTTTCCCAGGAATAATCCTGGATGAGTAGAATCAGCTGAAGGGGTAAACATTTCCTTAGTCTGTGAGCCTAGGAAAATTGCAAAGGAGGGAAGGGGTAGTCCCTCTTGCTGTGACAGAAGAGAGTCATTGCAGGGCAAGAGCTGTCCCACACAACCCCACCTCAGCAAACCAGGATGAGATCCTGAGCCTGAGGGGAATGGAGCCCACAAAAGTCACGCCAGGAGCCCAGGTGTGAAACTGCACAGACAGGGAAATAGGGAATACACTAGTGCAAATGAGGTTCACCAGACCCTGAGTTTGCCTAAGCTCAGTAGAGGAGATGTCCTGTGGCCAGCACACTCCTCTTCTACAATTAACACATCAAGCTGCACGGAAACTCAGATCAAACTCAGAAAGACTTCACCTCTGCTTTGGCACAGATCTGAAAAAGGTAAGCTACAGCACTCAAGCTTCTAGCTGAACGAAGCAGAGGCCACAATATGCAAAGCTTCTTCTAAGTACAAGAAGAATGGGACAGAGAGACCTTTGTGACCCAGATCCACTTTAAAAGCCCTAAATGGCAATTTTCATGAGCAAGAAGCACACCTGAAAAGATAAGACCATAGAATCTTTCTACAGGGACAAGGATCAAAATATAAATAGGAAAGAGATTGTACACCCATCTGAAATAACAGAAGGGAATAGGAATTGGTCTCAAGACCCAAGAGCATTTTTGGAAGTGCTCAAATAGAATTTTAAAAGTCAAATTAATGATGCAGAAGAAAAGGTGGCCAATGATTTTAAAAATATGAAAAAGGAAATCAAGGAAGAACTTAAAAGGAAAATTGGACTAGTGGAAAAGGAAGTGCAAAAATTAACTGGAGAAAATAACTCCCTAAAAGGAACAATTGGACAGATGGAAAAGGAGATTCAAAAGAGAACTGAAGAAGATAATTTCATAAAAATTAGAATTGGGCAAGTAGAAGCTCTATAACACATCAAGAATCAGTCAAATAGAATCTAAAGAATGAAAAGAAAGATGGAAATGTAAACTACCTAAATGGAAAAGCAACTGACATGGAAAACAGTAGCAGGAGAGAAAAATCCAAGAAATATAGGTCTACAAGAAAGTCATGATGAAGAAAAGATCCCGAACAATATTTCCAATAAATCATCAAGGGAAACTTCCCAGAAGTTCTAGATCAAGATTGCAAAATCGTCATTGAAAGAATCCATGATTCACTTCCTGAAAGGGATCCCAAACTAAAAACACCAAGGATGATTATTGCCAAATTCCACAACTACCAAGTGAAGGAGAAAATACTGCAGGTAGACAGAAAGAAACAATTCAAATATTGAGGAAGAGTAATCAAGATCACACAGGACCTTGCATTTTCTACGTTAAAAGATAGGAGGGATTGGAATATTACAGCAGAGGTAAAAAGAGGAGAAAGATGAACATTGTTTGAGATTTACTATCATCTGATTTGGTTCAAGGAGAGAACAAACTCAGTTATGTATACAAATCCAACTAGTTTTACAGGCAGTTGTAGGGGAAAGGGGAAAGAAAAGAGAGGGGAGACTAAAAGGAAGGGAAGAAATAGTAAGGAAAAAGGGAAATAAAAATAGAGGGGGCTGGAAAAAGGAAGGAAAGTTGAGGGAGGGAGTAGTCAAAAATTAAAACAATTTTTCAGGGGAAGAGAGAAGGGAGAACTAAAAGCATAAATGGGGAGAAAGGGGATGGAGGAAAACACACACACAGTAACCATAACTATGAATGTGAATGGGATGAACCTTCCCATAAAATGCAGACAGATAAAAACTATAGACCAATTTTTCTGATGAAAATAGAAGCAAAAATTTTAAATAATACATTAAGGAAAAGATTACAGCAATTTATCACAAGAATAATACATTATGAGGAGGTAAGATTTATATGAGGAACTCAGGGCTGGTTCAATATTAGGAAAACAATTAGCATTATTAATCCTATCAGCAACAAAATTAACAGAAACCACATGATTATCTCAACAGATACAGAAAAAGTCTGGCATTCAGAACACCCATTCCTGCGGAAAACACTAGAGGGCACAGGAATAAGTGGAACTTTCCATAAAATAATAATCAGTTTCTACCTAAAATCATAAACAAGCATTATATTCAATGGGGAATAGATGCATTTCCAAGAAGATCAGTGGTGAAACAAGGATGTCCATTATTCACCGTTTTTCAATTTGGCACTAGAAATTTTAACTTTAACAATATGAGAGGGAAAAAAATGAGGGAATTACAATAGTCAAAAAAGAAACTAAGTTACCATTCTTTACAGATGATATGATTATACATTTAGAGAATCCTGGGTAATTAAGTAAAAACCCATTTGAAATAATAAAGGAATTTGAGAAAGTTGCTGGTTATAAAATGAATCCAGATAAATTATTTGCATTTCTACATATTACTAACAAAGCCCAATAGCAAGAGATAGAATGAGAAGTCTCATTTAAAGCCAAGGTAAACACTATAATATATCTGGGAATATACCTGCCAAAACAAACCTCAGGGCCATATGAACACAATTACAAAACACTTTTCACACAACTAAAGTCAGATCTAAGAAAGTGGAAAAACATCAACTGCTCATTGGTAGGCCAAGCTAATATAATACAAGTGAAAATTTTACCTAAATTTATTTATTTATTCACTGCCACACCAATCAAACTACCAGATAATTTTTCCTAGAGCTAGAAAAGATAATATAAAAATTCATCTAGAAGAACAAATGGTCCAGAATATCAAGATAAGTAATGAAAAGCAGTGCCAGGGAATGTGCACTAGCCCTACTGGATCTCAAATTCTATGATAAAGCAGCAATCATCAAAACCACTTGGTGCTGGCTAAGTAATAGAGGGATAGATCAATGGAATATGTTAGGTACTTAAGACACAGTAGTCAATGAATATAGCCATTTACTGTTTGATAAACTCAAAGACCCCAGTTTCTGGGATAAAATCTCACTGTTTGGCAAAAATTGCTGGGAAAATTGGATAACACTGTGGTGGAAACTGGGCATAGACAAATACCTGACACCATAAACAAGAAAAAAATCCAAATAGGTAGATTATCTAGGCATAAAGGCTAATATTAACAAATGAGAGGAGCAAGACATAGTGTATTTATCTGATTTATGGAGAAATTTTTGACCAAACAAGAAACAGAGAACATCATGACGTATGAAAGGGACAATTTTGATTACATTGTATTGAAAACTTTGTACAAAAAGCCCACAGAAACTAAGATTAGGAGAGAAGAAGGAAACTGGGAAAGAATTCTCACAACCTAGTGTATGTGATAAAGGATTCATTTCTAAAGTATATAGAGAACTGAGTCAAATTTAGAAGATTATGAGTCATTCCCCAATTGGTAAGTGGTCAATGGATATGACCATATGGATACGACCAGGAATATGATAGGACCAGGATATGACCAGGTTTTCAAAAAGAGAAATCAAAGCTACCTATAGTCATATGAAAAAATGCTCTAAATTCTTATTGATTAGAGAGATGCAAATTCAAACAACTCTGAGATACCACACCACACCTATTATATTGGCTAATATGACAAAACAGGACAATGATAAATGTTGGAGATGTGGAAGATTTGGAACATTAATTCATTGTTGGTGGAACTGTGAGATGATCCATTCATTCTGGAGAGCAATTTGGAACTTATACCCAAAGAGATACAAAAATGTGCATATCCTTTGACTCATCAATATGGCTTCCATGACTGTTTCCAAAGACACCATAAAAATGGGAGAGTGTTCTGCATGTACAAAATATTTTAGTAGCTCTCTTTTTGGTGTAGAAAAACTGGAAATCAAAAACTGGCCCATCAATTGTGACATGCTGAACAAGTTGTGGTATATGAATGTAATGGAATACTATTGCCCTACAAGAAATGATAATCAGGAAGGGTTCAGAGAGGTCTTGAAGGGTTTATTTGAACTGATATTGCTTGAAAGATGAAAAACCAGGAGAACTTTCTACACATCAAAAACCATAGTGTGTGAGGAATTTTTCTGTTAGGCTTATTCTTTCACAAAAATTCAACGAACTAAAAAATTCTCAATGGACTCTTGAGGCAAAACGCCTTCCACAGCCAGAGAAGGAACTGTAGAATTGGATTACATTATGAAGCAGATCATTTTCTCTTGTATTATATTATGTTTTACCTTGTTTTATGCTTTCTCCCGTTCATTTTAATTCTTCAATGCAAAATGACCAAGACGAAAATGTATTTAATAGGAATGCATGTGTAGAACCTATGTAAGATTGCATGCTGTTTTGGGGAGACTGTAAGGAGGGAGAAGAAAAAGAGAGAGATGGAGGGGCAAAAATCTAAGATAAATGGAGGTGATTGTAGAAAACAATACAAATAAAGTAATATTAAATACAGCATTTAAAAGAGAACCTCATAACCCAATGCTCCAAAGCAGAAATATTAAATGCAATATTTTTTTTCAGATTATAAAGCATTAAAAATTACATATAATAAAACTCTTCCAAAAGATAGACTATAAACCAACTAAACACAACAATCCAAACTTAAATATTGAATAGGTCTTACAATGAATCTTAGAAAGAAAATAGCAATAATCAGAACATACCAAAAATTTTCGGATGCAGTGAGAACAGTTCTTAGGGGAAATTTTATCTCTCTACACTTACATTACTAGAATTGAAAAAAGAATGCAAGAAAGTTAAGGAAAGAACAAATTAAATACCCTCAATTAAATAAGAAATTAGAACTTCTGAAAATCAAAAAGAGTAACAAAATCAAAATGAAGAAAATTATTGATGTAATAAAACTAAGAACTGATTTTATTTTTTCAAATAAAAAAATAGTAAACCTTTAGTTTTTGATCAATAAAGAAAGAAAGAAGGAAAGCAAATAACCAGCATGAAAACTGTAAAACCGTACCAGATCTAAAATGGTAATATAAACCAACAGTCATCAAGACTCCTTGGTATTGGCTAAAAAGTAGCATAGTGGATCAGTGGCATTATGTGATACACAGGACATAGTAATCAGTGATTAGCAATCTAGTGTTTGGTAAACCCAAAGCCTGTATCTTCTGGGATATGAATTCACTCTTAAAAACTGATGGGAAAACTGGAAAATAATTCATCAAAAATGAGGCATAGAACAAGATATTATACCAATTACCAACATAAAGTCAAAATAGGCGCATGATTTAGAAATAAAGGGTGATACTATAAAAAAAATTGGAAGAAAAAGGAATAGTTTATCTGTCAGATTTGTAGAAAACAGAAGCATTTATGACCAAACAAGACATCGAGAACATTATGATATCCAAAATGGATAATTTTGATTACATCAAATTGAAATGACCAATGCAGCCAAGACTAGAAGGGAAGCAGAAAACATTTTTACAGCCAGTGTTACTGATGAAGATCTCACTTCTCAAATATATAAAGACCTGAGTCAAATTTATAAGAATTCACTTAATTCCCCAGGTGATAAACGGTCAAAGAATATGAACAGGCAGTTTTCAGTTGAAGGAATTAAAGCTATCTGTCGCCATAGGAAAAATGTTCTAAATAATCATTGGTTTGAGAAATGGAAATTAAAACACTTCTGAGTTGTCACATCACACCTCAGACTGGCTAACATGACAAAACAGGGAAAATGATAAATGCTGGAGATGAGAGAAAATTGGAATAATAATGCATTGTTGCTGGAGCTGTGAACTCACCAAACATTCTGAAGAGTAATTTGCAACTCTATTGGGGGTATAAAAATTGTGCATACACTTTGATGGAGGAATAACTTCTAGGTCTATACCCTAAACAGATCATAAATGAGTGTGTGTTGTGTGTGTGTGAATCAGGTTTTTGTTTTGTTTTGTTTTGTTTTTTTGTGGTGACTAAGAATTGGAAATTATGGGCATGCCCATCAATTGTGCAATGACTGAACAAATTATGGCATATGTATGCAATGGAATACTATTTTTCCACAAGAAAGGAGGAGCAAGGTATTTAAGAAAAAATTCGGGAAAGCTTTCATGATTTGATGATGAGTAAAATGAGCTGAACCAGGAGACCATTGTACACAGTAAGGACAATGTTGTTCAATTACCAGTCTTGATACACTTACTTCTTCTCTGCATGTGATGATCTAAGAAAATTCCAAAATTTCCATAATGGAAAATGCTCATCACATCCAGAGAAAACTATGCAGTATGAATGCAAATCAAAGCATACTGTCTTGTCTTTTTCGATTATTCTTGCCTTGCCTCATGATTTTCCTTTTTTTCTGATTGTTCTCTCACAATATGAATAATGTGAGAATATGTTAAATATAATTGCACATATATAGCCCATTAATTTATTGATTGAAGATTAATAGATGGACTGGTAGATTGATTGAATAAATGAATGCTGTCTTTGGGGAGGAGAGGGGAGAGAAAGGGGAGATTTCGAACTCAAAATCTTCCAAAAGTGAACATTAAAAACAGTAAATAAACAACAAAGGAACAAAGAAATAAACAAAAGCCCAGAGCAGAATAGAAAAACCGACTTTCAATTACAAGACTCAAAAAAATTACAAAAAGGTAAACTGGAAAGAGAAAATACTAAGGCACTCAGTAAGTTAAACTGTTTGTATTCCTATATGGCTATGTTATATTTGTCACTCCTAAGACATTTTCTATTTTTAAGGTAGTAAGAACGAGTATATTTGGACAGAGGGTACAGCTGTGTGTTCATTATGAAGGCTGAAGGACAGAAAAAGTAAATCACAATTGTTGTAGGGGATTTGGGAAAATGTGTGGGGAAAATTCAACGCACTGTTGGCAGAGTTGTGAATTAATTCAGTCGTTCCATTGAGCAATTTAAGAGCATGACCATAGGGATATGAAACTATGCATACTATTTGACTCAGAAACATCTCACCTAGTTCTGTATCACAAAAAAAAGTTAAAAGAAAAAAGATCTTTATGTACAAATATATTTGCAGCAATTCTTTTCTGCACAAAGAATTAGAAATTGAAGAAATGTCCTGCAATTTGGGAATGACTGAAGTAGTAATGGTATGTGATTATGATAGAATATTGTTGCATTATAAGAAATCATGCACAGCATGCTCCCAGGGAAACTTGGAAAGCTTTCCATGAACTGATACAAAGTTAAATGTACATGTTCAAAGTAAAACCAACATGATAATATGATCGATTGTGAGTGATCGAGATGTTCTCAGCAATTCAATGATCCAAGAAAACTTTCTAAAAGTAATGATAAAAAATGCTATTCCTCACCTGTCAACGAACAGATGATTTCTAAATAGCAATTGAGATGTACTTTTGTAACTTTCTTGATTTTTGTTCTTTTTTTCTTTTATCTGTATTTTTTCATTACATGACTATCATGGATATGTTTTGCATAGATGCACATGTATAACTTATATCAAATTACTTGCCTTCTCAAGTGGCAGATCTGGGTGTGGAAGGGAGGAAGACTGGGCCTCCTCCAGTCATCCTGATGAATATCTGGTCACTGGGTCCAGATGACTCAAGAGGGGAAGTGAACTTGCACAGCTCCCCCTCCCTCAAAAATAAGGTTCAGGGGAAGGCATGTAATCATTTCTCTGATGTCATAGAGTTCTTTGAAAAACAAAGACGAACATAGACAAACAGAAGACTGATGGCCAGTGTCTTTGCATCATTTTTGTTGCTGAGTAAGAAGAATGGCAGTGAATTGCTTTTGCTCTTCACTATTGCCTCTGGTGAGGTCTTGGTAACTGGGTGCATTTTTCTCTCCTACCCATTTTTCTCAGGTCTTTGTCCTTTTTCCTTCTCAGTCATATGACTTCTCTTTGGAAAGAAGTCCCTTTAACACCCCAAAGATCCTCTTACTCTAAGTAATACAGGCTTGTGCTTGGTGAACTATATAACGTTCTCTACAGCACTCCAAGTCTCCATGGCAATGCAATGTGGAGGAGTATAAATCCTACACAGAATATCAAATAATAATAACTTGGAAGAAACCAGTGATT
>JAQQSK010005076.1:0-15985 GCA_028658325.1 Potorous gilbertii
CTCACTGACCTGTGCGTCTGTGGATGGAGGGACCTTCGTGGTTGCCGGAGATTCAGGTCCCTGCCGCCTGCTGGGCTCTGCTCGCTCCTCTCAGTGCCGCGTGGCCGGGGCGGGGGAGGGGAGCGCTCAGCAGGACAGGACTCTGCTCCTGTCTGGGGTACCTTTGCGGTCGGTTTTTCAGGGCTCTCTGCAGCAGAAATCTCCTTCGTTGTGTTGCTGCGCAGCTTCCACTGTTTCAGAATTTGTCAGGAGTTCTTTTTACAGGAAATCTATGGGCTATGGGTTCGGACCTAGCATAGGTGAGTCTTTCTACTCCGCCATCTTGGCTCCGCCCCCCAATGATTTGGATTTGATCCAATCTGTAGGCTGAAATGAAGATATTTCAAGGTCAAAATTTGAGAATGATTATGAAGTCTAAAAAAGGCAATTTGCTTTCAAGAAGAACGCATGTCTACAGTCAGCTCTTTAATGTGTTCTACTGTATATAAGTATGTAGAAGTCCATCACTAGCAGACTTATGGCTAATTAATGATGCTTAGTTGACATGGTTGTTTCAAAGCAGAAAACAAAGAAAAACACAAAATTATTTTCAGTCTTGCATAACCTCTTTCTACCTTCATAAAGAAAGAAGAGAGGAAGAAAGGTAGGAAAATAGAGGATAAGAAAAAAATGACACACATTGCTTAGATCACATAAAAATGCTGATTTATTGTGTTCATCCTTTGTTTTCAAGGAAGATCATGACATCAGAGAAATGATGTCATGACTTGCACTTGACTTTGTTTTGAGAGAAAGAGGGCTGTGCAAGTTTATCAGCCTCATTTGTCCCCCCTGATCTATCTGGATCCACTGAAGAGATATTCATCAGGATGATTGAAGATGGACCAGGATGCAATGAGAGACCTTGGCCTTTTCAGGTAGTCACTTAGAGGGAGGTTACACCCATTGAGTGAATAAGCCTCTTTAAATAGTCAGGAAATGGCCCTTCTAATCAGTAAAAGAAAAAAAAATAGCTAAATCACACTGAGATGGAAAGAGAAACTGTTACTATTGATAATCATGCCAAACCTGCCATTAAGTGGAGCTTGGGCAGGGACCTATTGTTGTCCAACTTATAGCCTTTAGAGTGCACTGAGTTTAAGAATTGAGAACAGGAAGGAATTTTAGCCAGTATGACCCAAAGGAAGGGGAGAGGGAGCCAAAAGGGAGAGGATGAACTGGGTTGCACAGCTAGCAGGGTCCCCACTCAGACAGCTTGGTATACTCACAGGTTGTGCAGGTTGTGCTCATCCTTTGTTTTCAAAGAAGATCATGACATCAGAGAAATGATGACATGGCTTGCACTCAACTTTGTTTTGAGTGAGGGAAGGCTGTGCAAAGTCACCAGCCTCACTTTCTCCTTCTGAGTCATCTGATATTCTAAATATGAGATGTTTGACAATGAACACTAATTTGATATAGTATTGTACAAACTGAATCACATCAATATGGATATTTTTGCTATAATACAAAGGAAATTATATAAGGTAGTTGGAATTAATTGGAGGAATGACTGAAAGATTCACTTTTGGAGAATAAAGTGGTTGACTTCAATGTACAACTGAAGACAAAAAGCAATATCATTTCAGGGAAACTGAGTCATCTTATTTGAAGTGCTACAATGAATATATTCAAAAACAAAGAAAAAACAATCAAAACATAGTACATTATGCTTTCTAGGCTTGTCCTGGAAGATGAAGTAAGCATACATAAATTGAGATGGTGAGATTCTATGGCTTTGCTGTGGAGACTTTTCCCTTTTATAAACAAAATGGTGGTAGCATAGATGAAAGATTTTGCTGGTTCATCCAAATGCAAAAATGAGAGCTAACCAATGATTAAAAAATACTTCTAGAAATTGTTCTTTTGTTGGGAAAACAACAGAGGATTAGGGAGAGAGTAGCTGTGTGCAGGAAAAATAACTGAAAGAATTAGCATTAAATAGCCGATAAAATATTAAGGAAGACACATTTCTCAATTGAGATTTTGTGGAAACACTTCTTGAAATCTCTATCCTTGAAAATATTGATTCATTAATCAGTACCCATTAGATATCATAGTTGTTCAGGTCAATACAACTTTGTTAATTATGACATCAACCATTTCATATTTCTCAACCTAATTCAGAAGGAAAACATTACCTACAGCTTTACTAAAATAAAGATACTTTTTATATACAATATTACAGTTCTCTACCATTCTAATAATTCTATAAATGAAGGAAATTGGTTCAGTTGACATGATTCATTTAATTTAACATGACATATTCTTAGTGAACATATGGTGGTTCCTAGGCAACAATCATAAACTATATTTATTCAAATTTTGCCAGAATCCATTCCAAATTTTCTTATATTTATTATTTTGTTCTGAATATTGCCCACAGTTTTTTAAAATATGATCTGCACAAAATTTGACAGTGGCCTATATAAAATAATATTTTTCTGGGGTGGGTGAATATACTTTTTACTCCCTTCGAAACATATAATTAAAGGTGATCTATAATCAGAACATTAGAGTCACCTCAAGACTTCATTCCTTTCTCCACTTTTTGAATTTCATGACATATGCTTACATCAATCTTCTATCTAGTTCTTTCTTCTCCATGACTTATCAAGGGTAATCTATGGCTATTCTATTACGATGTCTATCAGTACCACGACATGTAAATTTTCTGAGCATAAAAGCTGCTATTAAATTTCTGGATGCTCCACGAAAACTGTTAATTCCTCATTTCACCTTCATAGAGGACTCTTTTCATACCCTTCAAATACATGTATTAAGTATATATGTTATATTCATTCATTAGATTTTAAACTCTAGGGGTAAAATAAGTCTTAAATAAACATTTTATCTTTATCTCTACCCATAATAGGGCCTTGTATATAGAATGTTTGTTGAAAGATGTACAATTTTATTTGCCATTTGCTTTGATTCTTCTTTAAAAATGATACTTTTTTAAAATTCAGTTTATTTTTTTGAGTTCCAAATTTTCTCCCTGCCTTTGACCCCTCCCCTTTACTGAGAAGGCAAGCAATATGATATGAATAATACATGGGAAGTTATGTAAAACATATTCCATATTAGCCATACCGTACCTCTTCCAAAAACCAAGAAAACTAAAGTGAGAAAACTATACTTAAACTTGCATTCAGAGTTCATCAGTTCTTTCTCTGAAGGGGGAGAATGTTTTTCATTACGAGTCCTTTGGAATTGTCTTGGATTTCTGTATTAATCAAAGTAGCTAAGTGGTTCATAGCTGAATATCATTACAATAGCTTGTTATTATGTACAATGATCTCTTGGTTCTGCTCCCTTTACTTTGAATCTGTTCATATAGATCTTCCCATGTTTTTTTTCTGAAACCATTTCCCTCATCATTACTTATATCACATAGTACTCTGACATAATCATATGCCACAATTTGTTGTTATTCCCCAATTAATGGGCATCTTCTAAATTTCTAAGTCTTTGCCACCACAAAAAGAGCTGCTCTAAGTATTTTTGCATGTGAGGAACCTTTTCCCTTTTTTATGACCACTTTAAGACACAAACTTAGAAGTGGTATTTCTGGATCAAAAGATATTTGTGCACAATTGTGTAGCTCTTTAGTAACAGAGAAATTGTTCTCTAGAATATTTGAACTAGTTTACAACTTCTCAAACAGTTTATTAGTATATCTATTTTTCCTCTTCTCTTCTGGATGAAATGGTAAGGAAATTTGATGATCTTCCCTATCCCTTGATAGGTCCATGTGACCTGCTTCAAGCATTGGCCCAGCTTACACTGTGGGTCCCATGGAGCCCATGGTGGGAAGAGCTTGCTGAATGGGTGGAGCAAGAAGGATGCAGCAGAAAGGAAGAGTAAGGTGCAACTGAGAGAGAGAGAGAGAGGAGGTAGAGCTGAGGCAGAGCAGAACAGAGAAACTAGCATGAATGAGAGAGAAAGAGATTTGGCTTAAGGGAGTTTGTTTGTTGGGAGACCTGAAAGAGAGAAGGATTGGGGATGGCTGCGTTCCCTGTGTTGATAATGTATGTAGATTTTTTTGCTAGTATAATGGATTTGGCTTTCTGAATAAATGTGTTGGTTTTGTCTTTTCAGAAGAAAGTTTATATTTTGTGAATTTACCCTGAAAATATACATGCATATCCACAGTGGCTGCTATCACATTGGCACTCTGCTAGCATTTGTCATTTCTGATAAGGGTGAAATAGTACCTCAGAATTGTTTTAATTTTCATTTCTCCAATCAATAGTGACTTAGAATTAGATTTAGAACATATCTATATGTATATATACATATATGTACATATATGTGTATATGAAAAATATATGTATGAAAACTATCTGTTTGTATCCTTTGACACTTTTATCAAGTTGGGAATGACTCTTTTTAATTTTTTTTATAAATGACTGTTCTCTACATATTTGAAACAAAGAATTTTTTAGAAACTTGCTCTATTTCTCTCTCTTTTTCTCTCACTCTTTCCCTCTCTTTCTCTCTTTCCTTCTCTCTCTCTCTCTCCATACACACACACATATACACACACTATATATGTATACACACATACATACATACATACATATATAATTACTATATTATCTTTTTTGTTTGTTATTGGAGGTAATTTTGGTTAAGTGACTTGTCTAGTTACTTACACAACCCTTTCAAATTCATCTCTGATTTTTCATTTCTTATTCCTTATTTATATCTTTATCATCTTTTGCATGTATCTCTTTAAAATCTGGACTCACCATGAAGCTAATTCTGCTCTGTTCTTTTTTTCTTTTCAGATTTTGCTTTTGGCACATGAAATAAGGTCAGTTTCATAGTGTTTTAAGAGCTTAAAAAATAATGCCCTTACAGAGATTGACTCTTATACTTAAAAGTTTATGGAACTTCAAACTATTTCCTCTCTTACTGAGAGAAGAGATTGAGGAACTGAAATTATCTGATTCCTACTAAAGCACTTCAAGAAACCACTGATGTAAGAAACATCTAAGATTTTACCTTAAGAGCAACATGTATAAGTGCTAAAAGCTCTGCACTCAAATCTAGTACTTTATGGTTTTCTCTTTTATTTTCACTAATTTCAAGCTTTGAAACTTAAATTGCAACTGAGAATTATGTTCTGTACTGTGCATACTTTTTCCTCCCAGTGTATCTTTAATGTCAAGCTTAGTCAAGCGAGAGAAATATAGTTAGTGCACACATTTAATCACTGTAATGTCACATCAAAGAGAAAGGCAATTACATGTCTTTTCAATGCTTTAGATGACTCAATATTAAAACAGGAATGTCCCCATATACTTAAAATTTTATAACACTCAAACTTATTTGAAATCTTCTTTCTTCCTGTACTCTTCTGCAGAAAAAATAATCTAAAATTTTCTTTAGGGCTTAATGAAGTTTTCAGTGTTTCAAATTGTGAATAGGCCTTGGGCTGCAGGTATTACTTTTTAGTGCGTCATTTTTTATTTTTTTCCTACAGTACAGATGTGTGTATTTGGGCAGATGAAAAAGTTTGTAGTTTATTAGTGAAGGTAGTCAAGATGATAGACAATATACTGATAAAAAGGGCATAAATATCTACTAGCAAGTAAGTAAAATTTCATTAGTATTTGTTAAAATAAAAACATACAGCGAAAGAATGACTTAGTTAAATGATAAATAATTGTGTTTTAGGACTGACAATGATGGGCAAAAGAAATGTAAAATCATCAGAAAGTATTTATTGAATTTCAGAGAGCACATTACATAAAAGGCTATTGACTTTAGCAAAGCATCCCTTGGGAACTTAGAGTCTGAAGCAGACCTTGCTTTATTCACATACATAAAGACACTTGTAGGCTACCAAAGCTAGAAATGATCTAAGATCTCCCCGAGTATAAGTGTTTTGCAATACAAGTGAGAAGAAAATGTCCCAGAGAGGGTGACTTGCCCAAAATTACATGTGCATAACATGAACAAAAATAAGAAATAGAGATAACTGCGTAATTTATTAAACACTTAGATAAATTAAATGCAGAATGGGATATTTGGTACCTGAGAGACTTATAAAAAATCCATGGAAAAATATTTCATTTAATAGGAATGAGAATGTAGTATAGTTTGGGCTTATTGGAATTCAAAAAGGAAATTTGATTACTTAAGTTATCTTAGGCATTTTCTGGGGAGTTTGGGGAAATGATTTGATTGAATAGTTGGTAATAGTTGGTAGAAGTGACATCCCTCCAACCTTCCAACACCTCCAAAGAAAAAATGTTGCATTACTGGAAGAAGAAGTGATGAGAATAGAAAGGAAATATAGACAAGAATTAAGCAGAAGAAGCAAAATACAAACTCAGGGAAAACCTAAAAAATAACTTCATGTTATAAAACTAATTCAGGTCAGTCATTTAACAGTCATTTATTAAATGCTTATATAAGTGCTTTGTTGTGCTGTTGATGTGTGTGACTATTTGTGACCTCATTTGAGGTTTTTTTAATTTGTTTTGAGAAAGATACTGCAGTAGTTTGCCATTTCCTTCTCCAGTTCATTTTACACATGAGGAAACTGAGGTACCCAAGTTACCCGACTTACCCAAGGTCACACAGTAAGTGTCTGAGGTTGGATTTGAAATTAGATACTCCTGACTCCATTGCTGATCATGTTGAGTTTTGTCCTGTCATAGAACTTTGTTGAATCTGGAAGAGAGAATGAGATGGATGGCTGTGCAATGTGACAGTTTGCCTCATTTAAATCCAATTTGTGCATAAGTCAAGATGTCACCCTATGATATTACTAGTCTTCTTTGAACAATGAAGGATAAAAAAACAGAGCGTATAAAGAAAGCCAAAAACACAGTCTTCATGTTCTAATCGGGGGGTGGGTGGGTGGTGAATGTAACCATGTGTACACAAAATGTATTCATTGCAAATAGCAAATGAATTAAGTAGGAAGAAACCTGAATTAAATAGGAAGAAACCTGAAGGGAGGAGTTTACAAACAGGATTATATAGGACAAAGTGAAAATATAAAAGGGAAGGTTGTTGTTCTTTTATTAAAAGAAAATTCATTTAATTAATTTTAATTTCCAACATTCATTTCCACAAGAATCTGAGTTCCAAATTTTCTCTCCATGTTTCTCCTCTGCCCACCCCAAGATAATATGCATTCCAATTATCCCTTCCTCCAATCTTCCCTTCCTTCTATCACACCCCTCCCTTCTCTTATCTCCATTCCCTCTACTTTCTTGTAGGTCAAGATAGATTTCTACACTCCATTGCCTGCGTGTCTTATTTCCCAGTTTCATATAAAAACCCTTTTTAATGCTTGCTTTTTAAATCTTTGAGTTCCAACTTCTCTTCCTTCCTAACTCCCCACCCATCCCCACTGAAAAGGTATACAATTTGATAGAAGTTATACAAGCGTAGTGATGCAAACACTTCCATAGTAATAAAGGTGTGAAAGACTAAGTGTATTTTCCTCCATCTTATCCTGCCATTTATTCTATTCTCTTTTGACCCTGTCTCTCCTCAAAAGGATTTACTTCTGATTACCTCCTCCTCCCATTTACCTTCCCTTCTATCATCCCCCCAAACCCTGCTAATTCTCTTTCCCCTTACTTTTCTGTAGTATAAGATAGATTTTTGTACCAAATTGAGTGTGCTTGTTATCCCTTCCTTAAGCCATATTCGATGAGAGTAAGCTTCACTATTTCCTTCTTACCTTCCCCCTCTTCCCTTGCATTGAAGAAGTTTTTCTTGCCTCTCTTATGTGAGAGATAATTTACTCCCTTCTATTTCTCCCTTTCTCCTCTCAATGTATTCCTCTCTCACCCTTTAATTTAATTTTTTAGATATCATTCCTTCATATTCACCTCACCCTATGCCCTCTCTCTCTATATATGTATATAATCCCTCCAACATGCTTAATACTGAGAAATGTTTCAAGAGTTACAAATAGTATCTTTCCATGGAGGAATATAAACACTTTAACTTCAATAAGTCCCTTATGATTTTACTTTCCTGTTTATCTTTTCATGCTTCTCTTGATTCTTGTATCTGAATGTCAAATTTTCTGTTCAACTCTGATCTTTTCTTCAAGAATGCTTGAAAGTCCTCTGTTTCATTGAATTACCATTGTTTTCCTCATGAAGTATTATGCTTACATTTACTGGGTAGGTGATTCTTGCTTTTAATGCTAGCTCCTAGAAAATCATCTTCCAAGCCCTCTGATCCCTTAATATAGAAGTTGCTAGATCTTGTGTTATCCTGATTGTGTTTCCACAATACTCTAATTGTTTCTTTTTGATTTCTTGAAATATTTTCTCCTTGACCTGGGAGCTCTGGAATTGGGCTACAATATTCCTAGGAGTTTTCCTTTTGAGATCCCTTACAAAAGGTGCCTACTAGATTCTTTCACTATCTATTTTTGCCTCTGGTTCTAGACTATCAGGGCAGTTTTCCTTGATAATTTCTTGAAAGATAATTTCTAGGCTCCTCTTTTGATCATGGCCTTCAGGTAATCCAATGATTTTTAAATTTTCTCTAAATCTAGTCAGTTTTTTCCAATGAGATAGTTCACATTGTCTCTTATTTTTTCTTTCCTTTTGTTCTGTTTTATAATTTCTTGATTTTTCATAAAAAAGCCCCAAAACTTTAGCTTCCCTAAGTTCCATTCTAATCTTTACAGAATTATTTTCTTCTGTGAGCTTTTGTACCTCCTTTTCTCTATCACCAGTTCTGCTTTTTAAGACTTTCTTCTCCTCACTGACTTTTTGGATGCATTTTTTCATTTGGGTGAGTCTATTTTTAAGATATTATCTTCAGTATTTTTTGGGTCACATTTAATAAGTAGCTGACTTGTTTTTATGATTTTCTTATTCTCATTTATCTTCTCATTTTTTCTCTACTTCTTTTATTTGATTTTCAAAATCATTTTTGAGATCTTTCATGGCCTGAGACCAATTTATATTTATCTTGGAGACTTTAGATGTAGAAGCCTAGACCTTTTTATCTTCTTCAGTTCGTATATTTTGGTCTTCCTTGTCACTAAAGTAAGATTCTATAGTCTGAATCTTTTTCTGGTTTTTGCTCATTTCTTCAGCCATTTCCTTGACTTTTGATCTCTGTCTTCTACTTTCAGTAGGGGTGGAAGGTATACTGTCCACCAGATTCCCCCACAATCTGTGGGCCTAGAGCCCCAGAAACGACTACAGTCTCTGTCCCTGCTGTGGTTGCCACAAGCTCCTCCACCCCCTCTAGCACCCTGGGCCTGGTGCTGGACCACTTTACTGTCTCATAGAGATATGACAGATTTTTTTCTACTGACCTTCCAATTTATCCTAGGTGTTTTGGGGTTGTGAAGTCTGGCAAATGTCAGAGATGCCAGAGCTTCATTCTCTCAATGCCTTCTCAGTTCCTGTCTGTGTTGATAAGGCCCATGCTGGTCTATGCTTTTCTCCCATTGTGGTGGGAGAAATGCTTCCTCTCAACCTTCCAGGCTGTCTTGGACTAGAGATTTACTTCACTCCATCATTCTCTGAGTTCTGAAGCTCTGGAGTTTGTTTAGAATCACTTCTACAGGTATTTGGTTATACTTTGGGGGGCAGCTCTAGTAAATCTCTCTACTATATCATCTTGTCTCCTCCCCCTGTTTCTCTTCTTTTTGAAGATGACCAATGACATCATGGTTTGATATCTTGGCTTGTAAATGAATTGGATTTAAGTGAGGCATAATTGCACAAGTCCTTAGCCTCAGTCTCTCTTCCAGTCATGAAAGACCAAAATCAAGGCAAAAGTTAGGATGATTAACAGTGACCTGAGATGCAATGGATGGCTTTAGCATCTTTGATGCCTGATCAAGCTCTAAGAGCTCCACAGCACCTGCTTCATCTCCCTTCATGTCTTTTAGAACAAATAGTTCTCATCCACCCATTCCACTGGGAAAAGTCTTCATGTGCTCATGATTGGCATCTCCCCAACACCAATTATTTCAGGTCTGCTAGTTACCCTCAACCTAGTTTAATCCACCTACCAAGAGAATTTTACTGTATTTAGGTCACTATTCATGCTATAGATTCTTGGAAGCACAGGTGAGAGTTAGATGAAAGGTAGACATTATAAGTCAATGGGTATTCCTGCAGAGAGCTCAGCAAGACCCGTCATACTGGAGAGTTGTATGGTCTGTAAACACCATAAAGTCACCAGTATAGCTTACTTTTCAACAGTCTACTCTAAATTTTATTTTTCTCTTTCATTTACAACCTGGTTCATCCTGAAATTTTCTCTCACCCTGTAGATCCAAAATGTTATATCAATTCCACTTTCATATTAAATCTTCTCCATTCACAGCCATCTCCCTCATTCTGGTTTTCATCACATCTTCCCCTGGCAATTATAAATGTCTTCTGATCATCCTCCCAATTTCACATCTTGTCCCTTATCCAATCCATCTTCCACACAGCTGCCAAAATATTTTTACTGTTCTGCCCTGTTTAAGAGCCTCCAGAGCATTTTATCAAAAAGTTGCTTACTTCAGCTCCTCAACCTTACTTCCTGCTTGCCATACACAGGTACAATGCCATTTCATTTATTATGACAAGGGGAGAGGGTCCATAAGACAAAAGATTGACAAATGTCTGTGTAGATTTATTATTAGATTTAATCTTCAACCAAGTGAGGTAGGTATTATAAGTATTGAAGTAGCTGTTTTTTAGATGAATAAATTATAATTAGAGGAGTTAATGATTTGTTCAAGGACTCAAAGATCACAACTGACAGAACTGATGCTTGAATTTACATTTCATCCCAGTAAATCCCTGTATCAAGACAAAGGAAAATTCCCATCATTGATGATGGGCTTGTTCACAAAAGAAAGGACCATTATAAAAGCGGCAATAACTCAGGACTCAGGTTTTTAAATATCACATCATTCTTTACAGGTTACAGGTGCAACATGACCCTAAAAATATCAGAAATATCAGAAATATAAGAAAGTGCATCCTAACAGAATTCTTTGCTAAGGCTACACAGAAAATACCTACGATCAAACATTATATATCTGGATTAATAATTGAAGGAATTTTCTTCACTTTTTCTCACCGAATTCAGGAAAATCTATCATGATGATATGTGTCAGGCATTATGCCTTCAATGACTATTTCATTTGATCCGTACAACACCCCAGGGAGACAGTTTTTATATTATTATCCCCATGTTACACGTGAGGAAATGGTGGCAGACATGTTCAATGACTTTCTCAAGGTCATGCAGCTAGAAAATGTTTAAGTTCAGATTTGAACTCAGTTCATCCTAAGCCCAAGCCTTGTACTCTATTACCTGGTCATCCTAGCTATTTAGGTGCCTGGGAAAAGCTAAGCAATTTCTGTTTTTAGCAAAATTTATTGTATTTAAAGTTCATTAGTTTGGAAATGTGATGTTAGTTTTATGATCCTGTCTCCACCTTGTAAGTGACATTGGATATTTGATGTAACTGCATTTGAACTTCATCTTTAAAATAGGAACAAAATGCATACATTCTTTCTTTCAAACTTTACATGTGGAAACTTGAAGGTATAGTATAAATAAAATAGTATAATTGCAACATATCAAGCAATAGAAAGTTTAAACCCTTCTTCTTAAAAGTGTATACCCTAAGGATATTATTTTGTGTTAGTTATTAATTTTAAGTCTGTATCTTCCTTGTCACATTTTATTTGGATTAAAAAAAAGTAAATAGCTTGAAGAAGTCAGAATATGCAGAAAGTTATATTCTAATATTTACTTTGATTTTTTTACTCACTAGGATACCATTTGGCTTAATTTTTTATTAGATTGCAGCATTTATATTTTAATCTCTGATTAAATATTTTAAATATAGAAATTAATTTTTGAGGAATAGAAAGTTTATGTTAAAAGAAAAATCTTTTAATAGAAAAGTCTACAATTTCCAGTTATTAAAAAAATAGCAAGTTTGTTTGATATTGAAAGCTCAAAGCTAAGGAGATGAAATGATTTATCTGAAGCCATTCACATAATTATTAAGGAGCAGACCCAAGATTCAAACTCAGATCTTCTGACTTGAAATTCAGGGTATCTATCACAATAGTGCAATGGCAGGGAATGACTATTTTACTTATTTATTAGATGTAGAAATAGACAACTCAGGGACAGAGCAAATGGAAACACTACGATCAAACTCAGGTTTCCAAACTCCTTGCTCCAGGATCTCTTTATATATGATCTTCCCAATCTTCGTAGGAGTAGTACTGAGTAAAGATAGCACTCTTTAATTCTTGAAATTACTTTGCATTTCTCAGTATATATTTTGAATCGATTATTTGTGTATATATTATATGCATATAGTCATTTTTTCTTTGATGAACCATTATGTTATGCTTTGCACTTAATAGATGCTTGATAAACAATTATTTGATTTAATTTGATTGAAAATGAGATAGTGTTGAATATTGCTTGCCCCAAGAAATACAAGTTAAAGAGGAATCATTTGTTTTCCAGTCATACTAAAATCAATTATTTGACAGCTGGGTCTATTTTGAAACACACAGTGTTTACACTTTATTCACAGCAGGAGAAGCCACACACTAATCAGAAAAGAGGGAAAATTCAGTCACATATATAGTTTCAAATAAACTCTTAATTTGAATTGGTATTCATTTTTATGCACATTGGTTTGACAAGTTGGAAAGTTACGAAGTAATACAGAGGATAGTCATTAGGCAGTATTACAGCACAAACTATATATTAAACCAGGATGTAATTAAGACAAATCTATGTAAAATTTCTTAAGCATTTACTAATTTTAACTAATTAAAAATTTTATTTACTATTTATCATGTATCACATATATTTGTGATATATTTGTCATTTATATATTACACATTTTCTCATGTAGATGACATAAGGTTATACTCTTGAAAATGCTGCTTAAAACAACAATTGTAGTATCATAATTTCTCGTTATTTGCGGGATCTGTATTTGTGAATTTGCTTACTTTCTAAAATTTATTTTTAACCCCCAGAATAAAAACTCATGGTACTTTCCAGGTTATTTGTGGACAAGTGCAGAGAAGTGAAAAATTTGAGTTACTCTCTGCAAATATTGACAACTGTAGTTGAGCAAACAACACTCTGCCTTTTTATTTAGCTCTCACACTATAAATCATCATCCTTTTTGAATCCTATTTGTTATCACTTTTCCCCTGCATTTTTGTGCTTCTGTTGGTAAGTTTGCTTTTTGAAATAGGCCCCAAGCATAGTGCTGAAGCACTGTCTAGTGATCCTAAGTACAAGATGGCTATGATGGCTTTATGGAGAAAATACCTGTATTAGATAAGTTTCATTCAGGCATGTTATAGTGCTGTTGTCCATGTGATCTCATTGTTGTGGAATTGACAATATGGTACATCCAGAAAAAATGGAGAGGAAATTCACTGATCTTTATTTGAGACCACGTGAAAAAGTGCTAAAATAAATGTTTTCACCAGGGTTCACAGGAAACTGACCCTGAATTGTACTGAGGTGCCATGGTTCAATTATCACAAATTTAGTGATCATAGCAATTTACTAGAATGTAATCACTGAAAATGACAAGTATCTGATGTGTCTAAAAGAAATATTTGATATGAGGAATGTAAAGTTTTTAAAAGACTGAAAGAGACTTCTTGGAGCCAAGATGAAGTAAGCAGTAAATTACTGTTGCTCTTTCATATTTTCCTGCAAACAAACATAAACTAGCATTCTGAGATGGAGGAGCCAGAAGAAAGATGGCGTGGAGCAGTCCTTTAGTGCTTCAGACTTGAGGAATTGGCAAGAAGGTCCATCTCACTTGGGTAAAAGGAGAGCACATTACAGGACAGCGGCATATGAGAATGTCAGCAGCAAGCCCCACTCAAGAAAACCAGTGGAAGATCCTAAGCCCAGTCTGAGAGAAAATGCAAATGCTAATACCAGGAACCTCCACAAGCCCTGGCACAGTCAAAGGAACTGTCAAACTCTAGCTCAGAGAACCACCATGTGCTTTAGCATAGCCCAGGGCAAATAGGCATCCTTCAGGATCCATACCTCCATGTGCTTCAGTATAACCCTCAGGAAATGAAGAAACACTCCATTAGTCCTCAGAACATTCCAGACACCACCAGTAAGATCCTAGTTTAGCACCAGGTAAGTTACCAGATCCCTGTTTAGCACCAGGTAAGTTACCAGATCCCTACTGCCAAATCCATCTACTCACTACACGGCACCAAAATTTTCCCCTCTTTAGGCAGTCTAGTCATTTCCCTTCCCCCCAGTCTTGGTTGTTTAAATTAATTGATGTTATTTTGTATGAATCATCACCTTATCCCACTATATTGCAGAACTGCTAAGCTAAAGCAATCCATAAATTTTGGTTTCCTCTGTAGCAGAAATCACAGTCATGTCACCATTCCCAGAAGAGCAAAAAATTTGAATTTTAGAACTTAAAGGTGGTATACTATTTTACTTCCTCTAAAATCTTTTCCACCTCCCAAGTATATACATCTATAATTTCTAGTCAGGGTTTCTTTTTTTTCCTTTTTCTTCCTTTCTTTTTCTTTTCCAAAGCACACCACAGCTTAATTCAGGACTAGCTGAATTTTAATTGCTTAAATTTCACCTAGCAATAAAATGCATACTTACCACACAGTCTTATTAAATACAATACTTACTCTTATATTTAAGGACCTTTTATCTGATGATTTGTAAAATTATTTTAAATTCTATAAGAAGAATTTTGAATCTCTACATACTATAAAATTATGGGAATTGGGGAAAAGAAGCCCAACAATCTTGAGAAAGTCATTTTCACTTTCACTAGTATGATTTTTCTGTATGTTTTTGCTTTATGCTTAATACAGCAAGGACTCTACTTGAAATTATTGTTAACTGTCTCATATTTAAAATGATCATTTTCAGAATGTTTCTCAGAGATAGGAAAGCATAAACATAAAGGTAGAGTCATTATACAGAGACAAACGTGCCTTATTAGCCAAACACAAAGGGGAGTATGTTTGAATCAGAACTGAAGATTTTGGAATTTCCTGTTTCACCTCAAAGTTTTTCACACTCTTTTCCTGTTGGGGCGATTGGAATATTCTATTAAGTTTTCTAAATATCACCTGATCAAAAACAGAATAAGCCTGAGAAAATAATCTGAAATAACAGTGACATGGACTTTTAGAGTCACATTTGAAGTAGGACATCTCACTAAGAGATAGATTGATGACAAGTATCATTTGTGTCCTAATTTAAAAGACAATTTAACATAGTTTGTCAACAGATAGCTCAGAAAATACTATATTATTCAATTCATTTGAGCCTTTATTAAGTTTACCTTGTTTAAGCGATAAAATTCTATTTGCTGATGGATACAATGAGCACAAAGACATGATTCAGACACTGGAAAAATTTATAGCTTACTAGATCATAACGAATAATATATTTTTTATTTTTTAAAATTTATTTATTTAACTTTTTGCATTCATTTTCACAAAATTTTAGGTCCCAAATTTTCTCCCCATTTGTCCCCTCCACCCACCCCAATATACCGAGCATTCTAATTTCCCCTATCACCAATCTGCCCTCTCTTCTATCATCCCTCCCTTCCTTTGTCCCCATCTTCTCTTTTGTCCTGTAGGGCCAGATAACTTTCTATTCCCCATTGCCTGTATTTCTTATTTCCTAGTAGCCAGAAAAATACTTAACACTTGTTCCTAAACCTTGAGTTCCAAATTCTCCCCATCCCTCCCTCCCCACCCATTCCCTTTGGGAAGGCAGGCAATTCAATATAGGCCATATATGTGCAGTTTTGCAAATGACTTCCATAATAGTTGTGTTGTGTAAGACTAACTATATTTCCCTCCATCCTATCCTAATCCCCATTGCTTCTATTCTCTCTTTTGATCCTGTCCCTCCCCAAGAG
>JAQQSK010005077.1:0-28068 GCA_028658325.1 Potorous gilbertii
GTCTTTACCTGATGGTAAGCATTGTTCTTCTTCATCAGAAAGGAAGGGGGGAATTATCTTGTCGCCATGAAAGTAACCTTCTATGGTCTTATTTTTTTCCCCCTTTTCTGGGAATTTTCCCAGCCAGTTACTTGACTTCTGAGATTCCTCTCCACCCTGCCCAGATCTGCCCAGCTAGTACTTGGGGTCTGAGATTCAAATGCTGCTCCTGAGCCTCAGGGCTTTCAGTGGGTGGGCCGGCTGCTATTCAAGGTAAGATTAAATCAGGTTCTCAAGTGGGGGCAGGGCTGCCTCCCAAGCTCAGTTCCCTCAGGGGTTTATGTAGAGACCTTCTGTAATGGAGCTCCTGCCTGCTCTGGGAGCCTCTAGCTGCCACTGCCTCTGCCCCTGCCTCTGCTGCTGCCTCCTGAAGGGGCCTGAGTTATGGAGACACCCCAGTCCCCTCTCGGCTAGCCCAGAAGTCTCTCTCATTGACCTGTGTGTCTGTGGGTGGAGTGACCTTTGCAGCCACCTGAGATTCCATCCCTGAAGCCTGCTTGGATCTGCTCGTTCCTCTTGGTGCCACGAGTCCAGGGCAGGGCTGGGCTCTGCTCCCATCTGGTGTGCAATGGACGTTTGGGATCTGTTTTTCAGGGCTCTCTGGAACAGAAATCTCCTTCACTGTGTTCCTGTGTTCCACTGTTCCAGAATTTGTTGGGAGTTCTTTTTAGAGGAAATCCATAGGCTGTGGGTTTGGAGCTCGCATATGTGAGTCTTTCTAGTCTGCCATCTTGGCCAAATAGTTTATTTTTAAAGGTGTTATTTTCTTCGGCATTTTTTGGGGTCTCCTTTAGCAGGTGGTTGACTCACTTTTCATGATTTTCCTGCATTGCTCTCATTTCTCTTCCCAATTTTTCCTCCCCTCTCTTACTTGATTTTAAAAATCCTTTTTGAGCTCTTCCATGGCCTGCATGTTTACTTTGGAGGTTTTGAATTCAGAAGCCTTGAGTTTTATGTCTTCCTCTGGTAGTATACATTGTTCTTCCTCCAAAAGGATGGAAGAAAATACCTATTCACTAAGAAAGTAACCTATAATCTTATTTTTTTCCCCATTTTGAGGCATTTTCCCAGCCAGTTACTTGACTTTTGAGTCCTTTGTCAAGAGGAGGTTATACTCTGGGGACCTGCAAGTTCTCAGTTCCTCCATGGTGGCACAATCAAGGGAGAGTAGTTTTTTCCTCTTCTGGCCTGTGCTCTGGTCTGGGAGTGGCAGCAAGTTTTTCTGCCCAGGATCTGTGAGTGCTTTCCTCTCTACAACAACTGCCTCCAGCTCCAGCATGCCTGGGCTCCTCTTCACCCCAGAGCAGCCACTCAGGGTTGATACTCAGATCAGCTGCTTAATTCCCCCAAGGTCTTTAGTCAGAGGGCTCCAAAAATGGATGCAACTGCCTCCTGGGACCAGGGCTAGGCTGTGTTCCCTTCTCACCCAGGTGAAAGAGCTTTATCACTGACTTTTGAAGCTATCTTTGGCATTTTGGGTTGAGTAATCTGGGAACTGCACCTGCTGCTGGAAATTCTTCCCCCTGAGGCCTGCTCCCATCCTGTCTCAAAGCTCACATTTCTTTAAACTGGTTTGAATAGACAAATTATTTTGAAGACTAAATTTTTATCTCGTCTACATGCTTTGGTTTAATGTAGCTATACCCACCAAGTAATGCACAAAAAGAAGTAACATTTATGAGTAAGCTAAGGTGTAATTCATCTGTTTTACAGAGTAGAGACTATAATAATATGAGTTGTCTGATACTTTAGAAGAAAGTTATAATTTAGTACCCTTGACTGTCAATATATTGGAAAAGCAGTCATTTGAGAGTACAGATTGATTTTCTAAAGTTTTTTGGACCCTCACATCCCACTTCTCCAAACTTTGATTTGCTCAAGTCTATGAATATACATGTAGGTAAAAATAAATATTGAATTAGTTTGAAATTCTCAAAAAGAAAAAAAGGGGAGAGATAGGCATCATATATATGAAGCCAGAATCCCCTAAATAGTAGTTTGCTATTTTATATCCATTGCTATAGAAAATGTAATGGGATCTTGGAAATTCAGAGGAATTTTAGATAGTGTATAGTCTATATTCCAAAATGCAAAAATCATCATTAAAACATTTCTTATTTCTGGTCATCCAGACCCTATTTTAATATTTTCGGTAATAAATTTGTTATCCTCAGCAGTCAGATAATAATTATTTATTAAACACCTACCATGTGCTAGACATTGTGCTAAATGTTGGGGATACATGTTGGGTCATTTTTTTTCAATCATATCTGACTCTTTGTGACATCATTTGAGGTTCTCTTGGCAAAGATACTAGAGTGGTTTGACATTTTTTTCTTCAGCTCATTTTACAGATGAGGGAACTGAGGTAAACTGGGTTAAGTCATTTGCCTAGAGTCACACAGCTAGTAAGTACCTGAGATCAGATTTGAATTCAGGTCTTCCTGACTCTAGACCCAGTGCTCCATCCACTGAACCACCTAACTCACAAAGAGCTCTAAACTTATTCCATTAAAAAAGTAAATTTAATTGTTTGGACAATTTTAAATGTTTTTTTTAAACATAATCTTTAAATATACTCCTCTGGAATCTGCATACCCTAATTCTTCCTACTGATTCAAAGCAAAAATACTACTTCTTTATCATGACAACCTTTCTAAAATTAAAAGATAACTATAATCTCTTCTCATGGATAAACATAAGAGATTTATTTTAATATTTCTCATAAAATATGGGATCTACACCTATCCTTGTCATTCTACCCCATATATGTTTGAATTTATTAGTGTTTTTTCTAAAATGTGATTAACTAAATGCGTTATTATGGGTATGGTTTATCTTTCGATGTGATCATTTGCTTCCATAAATGTAGTACAACACTGCATTAGTTTTTGGTGGTAGTAACCATGTTATGCCGTAGCCTCAGGATCTTTGTCAAATGAATAGTTTTCATAACAAGCTACTCCATCCTGCACTTAGGTATTTTGTTGTTTTAACCTAAGTTCACAACTTTAAATATTTTGTCCATAAAATCAAGATATTTAAATTTTTATTCTTTCAGTGTATGTTATTATTCCTTCTCTGTGCCATTTGCTTCCTCCATGAATGTAAATTTGACAGGGAATTTGACAAAGAATTTTATAGGAAAGCATGGTTAGTGAAAAGAACATTGGACTTGGAATCAGAAAACAAATTCAAATTCCTTTTTCTTAATTATTGTCTTGGGTGGGTAGCTTTGTTATTTATTATCTATTAGTCCTTGAGTCAGTGACTAAACCTTATATGAAAGATAAGGAAAAGGAGTAAAAGATTTGTAAGCTTCCTTCTCTCACTAACCCCAGTAGTTTATGGGCACATATTTAAGATGATTTATTTGAGTTGACTGACTACACTTTAGGTAAAGATCGTTAATTAGCTATAGACACACCTAACCCCAGCACACATTTTTTCTACCTCTCCTAGATCATGTCATGATAAATGTTCTTAAATTCCTGTCTGATGCTAAAATATACCACATCTACATAGTTTCCCCAATCTTTTCTAGTAGCTACATTGAAAAAGCCAATGTAGTAATATACTTAGCTTGTCGTAACTTGTTCCTTAGGAGTGGACCATGAAAGGTCTAATTTCAGGAATTATTGTTGAATACAAAGGCAATGAAAGCCACAATATTGTAACAAAAAGTGATACAAAAGACAGGTGAGGAGGAAACTTAATGTTTCTAGTAGCAGGAGACTGCTCTGACAACCTATCTATGTAGTGGGTTTGCTTCTATGAGTAACTGAGAATCATGATTTGAGCTGGGTAGAAGCCTCACTCATCTGGCCCAAAGCTAGATTTTTCATATGAAATTGAGTTATTTGCCTAGCAACCCACTCACAAATTGTGTTTTGCACAATTGCTATGTGGTAGTGTAGAGTATAGGTATTAACACATAAGGACCAATAAAAGAATTCTGTTGGCTACATTCATTCAGAAGTCACAGCATATCTGAAACTGAGATATGATTTGGTCAATCTTAATTTGTATTAATATTTTTTTCTGCAAAATTCCCTGTCTTTTATGTTTGGGAAAAGATTCTAGTTCTTGGGGACTAGTATTTTTCTTTTAATGCTTAAACTCTGTGATGGCAAACAAAATAGGATCTTTGAGTCTGAGTTTTAGTTTTCTGTTTTTGTTTTAGTACAATCAAGTCCCTCTGATTAAATCTTGCCTTTATCAATCAAGAGTCTTTACTAGGGGTAAAATTATATATATATATATATATGAAATTGTATTGTTAATTATTTTTAATGTGATTAAAGATTTTCCCCTGCCCATTAAGGGGAGTTTGATTAGGGAAGATTTGTGGGAAGGCCCAAGCCTTAATGAGGGACTGGTTCTCAAAGGTTGTGATGTCCTCTGGCCCTAAAAAAAGGTATGAATACTCTGAGTTAAGATTTTACTTTGGGGTTTATAGGAAGTGTATGTTGGCCGGATGAGGATTCTGGGGAACCTCTAAGGAGCCTCCCTGCTTTGAAAACCCAGATGTATGTGCTTCTCTCTCTGGTAACTATGGTGAGACAATTGGACCTGTCTGTTGCATTATGGTCAGGCAGAGGAACCTATGTCTATTGATCTTTGATTTCTCTGTATTTTCTTTGAAGTTCATGGTGCTGACTCCCTTGAACTAGGTGAATTGAATGCTATATGTGCTTGACTAAAGGGATGATATGTGTGCTTGATTAAAGTGATTGTTAACCCCTTGAAAGTTGTTATCCTTTTATGAATTCAGATCTAAGAACTGTGATAGCAGACCCACTTTGTATGTTGGGGTGCTTACTGTTATAAGCTCTCATAAATATTTTAGAGAAAGATAAACATAGCTATTGAATCAAGTTATCTTTAGAATGATCTGAAAAACATAGTCAAAATAATACTTTGTAATTTCCCAGGATATGAAAAGAAAGCCTTTCACTTAGATAAATTGAGATATGAAGAAAAAAAACTATTGGGACTCTTGTATACTATAACTAATTTTAAAAAATTATTTGTAATTTGTTATCTCACAAGTTGAATTTAAAGTACTTGTTAGCAGAAAGGAATATACTCTGATTAAAAACAAAAGAAAGTAAACCCCTCCCCCCAAAAAAAACCATTACTGGCATCTAAGGATATATGTCAACATTATGAATATTTCACTTTCCTTAACAGCCACTTCTTGACAGTACTATTGGCTAAAAGTGTTACTTTTTTCTCTTGACCTCAATTTTCCACATCTGTAAAAATTAGAGACTTGAACTCATTTTTTAAGGTTTCTTTCAAAGTGAATATTATCAGTTTAATAAGTTTCATCATTCACATCTGCCGCAGAATTGAGAGAAGCATAACATGAACTACACTTGTATACTGAAAACAATTATATCACCTCTCCCTTCCATTTATATAAATAATATAATGTTAATTATTGTATAATGGACACTCTCATAAAACATATAATCTATAAGGGTAAACCTTGCATTCCAACACCTTAGTCCAACACCTTTATTTTGCATATATATAGGAAATGATGTCTGGAGACATGAAGTAACTTCTTGAAAACAATGCCTTGAATCAGTCACAGTGCAAGGCCCAGAGTCCAGACCTCCTGAATAAATAAAATAATCCATCATTCTTTCCACTATACCCTACTGTCTCTGGGTAAAAGCTTTTATTCTGTTCTGCCACCTCTAATTTCAATGGTAAAATGTATACTTATTCATTCATCTAAAATATCTTCGTAATGTGATAGCTATGTGTCATTGAAAATAATTATACAAACTATTCTCTTAGTATAACTTGTTAAATAAAAGATTTTGATGACTTTAATTTGTTTCAAAACAATAAATGAAGAAAATGTTTCACACACATATATAATTTCTTACCAGGTGTATGCTCTTGAAATAAATTAAGCTGAGTTCTTACCCAAGAGTAAAATTAGGTTCTCCAGGCATGAGTGCCATGCCAAGATATTGGATGCAGTGAACCTGTCAGCACATGACACTAACTGAAACGATAATAAAACAATATCTAAACAAACTGGAAAATGAATGACTCAGGGTCAGCTATGCCAGATGTCAATGGAATGATTGTAGTCTCCACAGTTAAATTTGAAACATTAGGATAGTCTTTTGCTTTGCAGAATCCATATGTCCTGCACTTCCCCCATGTGATCTGTCTTCATCTAAAGCTGCCCTCAGCCTCCTTTAGTACTTATTATCGTTAACTGAAATGTGGGCTACCTTAATACCCTGTCAAATGAAATCAGGGGACCAGTGTGGAGGCTGGATAAGGGAAAATGCAAGAATGTGGAAGAGGTTAGAGTATAGATGAGAAATGTAAATAAAGAATGAAATTTAGTTTAAATGAAATTTCAGATAGAAAATGGACATGCCATTTCAAACCAATCATTTTGGCAGCAAACCATATGAGATTCACTATTTTTTAAAATCCATCCAACTCTGCAGTCAGAGGACCTGAGTTCAAATCCTTCTGAGGTTCAATATCTTGTAATCTTTGGCAAAGCTATTGAATTTCTCATTGCCTCAATTTCCTCATTTATAAAATTTATGTTTATTTAATTTGTAAAAAGATGTCCTCTGAGTCAATGAGTCAGTAAACAAGCATTTATTAAGCTCTTACTGTGTTCTAGGCAGCATACTATGCAGTGGAGATATGAAGAAAGGCAAAAGCATAGTTTCTGTTTTAAAGAGGCTCACATTGAATTGCAGAAGACAACTTGCAAATAACTAAGGACATACAAGATCTATACAGCATAATCTATGGTCTTTTTATCTCATTTATAATTTGTATTATGGACTGAGAAATCTGGGTTATTAAAAATTTAAAAGGTTTAGGAGTTCTCCCTAATAAGGTTTGGCGGTAATGTATTGGAATTGTCTTCTGCTCCTGGGTACATATTTATGAAAGCCATTACATGACACACTGGGTTTACTGTCTAAGCCATCTCAGAGCCTGGATACTAAAGTTGTTAAATTGGCAGGCACAATAGGCCTGGTGGCCTCACAACTCCTTTTACCACCTTCTGTCTTATTCATTAATTATGGGATTGACCTGCAATCTCCTAGCATTATAATGAAAAAACTGTCTATGTCCATTAAGTAACAAAACTGACCTTGCTACCTCACCTTGCATGAAACATTTTTGTTGTGGTGACACTTTCTATTTCCTACTATATGTGTGTGTGTGTGTGTGCGTGTGTGTGTGTGCGTGCGTGCGTGTGTGTGTGTGTGTGTGTGTGTGTGTGTGTGTGTGTAAGAGAGAGAGAGAGAGAGAGAGAGAGAGAGAGAGAGAGAGAAAATATCCAATGGAGTTAACACTACCAACTAAAGTATAATCAAAACCATAGCATGCTGTTGTGGCCTAGGGGTGATGGGAACCCCAAAATTCAAGGGCAAAAGACATAGGTCCTGCCTTGAAAGAATTCAGCTTAAACCTTCTTTCAGTCAGAGAAGATTTATTAAAACACCTGTTGAGTTGGGCAAGATTTTTAGAATCTGTGCTGTTGGCCAGATTATAAGAATGAGCATCATATCACTAATGCAAGTAGACCAGATTCTTAAGGAATCTGAGCAGCTTGGTAGATGAGACTGACATTTTTTACCATGTGGTCAATAGCTTGGGGTGACAGGGAGGTAACAGATGGGGTCTAGATGGAATTAATGAGTAGTGGTGATCCAGAGGTAACAAATAATAAAGGACTGGGCTAGGTTAGAGGTAATAGAATTGGAGATTGGGGGCAGGGTCAAAGCCACAATGCAAGGATGGTTGAAAGGATTATACAGGAATGGGCAGAGTATTTCCAAGGAACACCTAGGACCTGGGCCACATAGGAAAAGGGACCTTTTAGGAGTCCATCATTAGTGCCCCACCCAGTGCCATGACAGAATTAAGTCAATGAGCACTTATAATTATAGACCTCATAATTGCTATTTGTCAGGAACTGTCCAAGTACTGGAGTGACAGAAAAAGGTGAAAAGATAGTTCTTGCCTTCAAGGAGTTTTTATTCTAATAGCAAGACAATAGGTAAACTATTAGATACAAGATAAATACCATAGATGGAAGGCACTCTGGCCTTAGCAGAGTGAGGATGATGGGGAAAGTACTTGTGATGTGAAATAAATCTAGAAGAAAGACAGAGAAAGAGGCAAAGGTGAGGGTAGAGGTATGTAGGGGAGATAGAGTTGGTATCTGTACCCTGGACACTGTAACAGATTTGGAGATGGAATTCTTAACTGACTTCATTGCTTCTCTCAAGTGCCAGGCCTTCCTTGTCCAACCTTCCCACCCCAACCTAGTTACTAGTCTCAACTTTTCAAGTTACTGAATTAAGTTATGTGTGTGTACACACACACATACACACACACATATACATATATATACACATATCAATGTGTATACATACACATGTGTATATATCCATACATATCTGTAATACATATGAAGCAATAGAAAACAACATGCATACAATCAGCTGAATATGAACACAAATGTATATGTGTGTTTATTCAGCTGTTTGCAAGCATATTGTTTCATCACAGTCAAATGTATACTCACTGAGGATAAGAATTGTTATTCATTTTTGTCTTTGTACCCCTAGAGCTGGCCATAGTATCTGGCACATAATAGGTATTAATAAATCCTTGTTGATTTGACATGAAAAGGACCTCATTCAACTACTAGTTGAGCTCTTTCTGTGTGATCTCGTGCATCCCTCATAATTACCATTTTTATGGTGCAATAAAATTATATTATACCCCTGTCCCATAATTTACTCAACCATTCACAAGTAGATGGGCACTTTGTTTTTGTTTTCATTTTTTTTTACCTTACAATGTGGGTTACTGGGAAGATCTTAATGTTTGTCATTGATTGATACAGCCTAGTAGGCTATTGCTCTTCTATTAGGTACTGGTGATACTTAAAGATCATCCAGTAGTAAGGTTTCTGTGAGAGAGAATAATAGTCTCTCTCTCTCTTTTCACCCTCCCATATCTCACCCTTCACACACTTACTTGTATTTTATCATTCATAGGTTTTCATGGTCATTAATTCTGAAGCAATTTTTGTTACTGTGGGTTGGGGAACTGCATTGCAGCAACTTAATTTTAAATATGATGCAGTGGAAGGTTGGAGAGCCTTGTAATCAGGAAAGCTTGGGTTCTACTCTGATCAATATTAAGGCTGTGATCTTGGGCAAAATATTTAACCTCTCAGTGTCTTGGGAAACTCCTCAACACTAAGGGACAGTGTCATTGAAGCAATCATATTGTATGTCAAAACAAAAAAAGGGATAATATTTTGTATTTGTTTATATGAAACTCTATGTAGCAAGTGAATTGCATTCCTCCTAACAAAGTTATGGTGACTACACCAAATTATTCTTTAACTTTTTAGTATGGCAAACGCATCAGAATATCTTATTCAACCTATGTCTTCCATGGCTGTTAAACTCATGAGTTCAGTAAGAAAGAAATTTTTCAGGGCCTACTATGTTTTAGGAATGGTAGAGATTAAAAGATAAGATCCAGAAGGGCCCACTCTTACCTTTAAGAATTCTTTAATCAATTTTGGTGGGGATATTAGACTGACAAACTGATCAGGAAGACCATTGTTTCAAGGAAAAGAATGCTGGATTTGGTTTCAGAGACCTTGGATCTAAGCCTACCCCATTAACTCCAAATTCTTGCTAAGAAAACTATAATAGCAAGTCACTCGTTCTGGGTCTCGTTATTGTCATTTATAAAATGAAGGGATTATATGATTCTTGAGTACAGGGACTGTCTTTTGCTTCTCTTTTTTTAATCATCAATGCATCTCCATGTACACAGTGCCTAGCCCATAGAAGGTGCTTAATAAATGTTTATTGATTGATAGGATGTTTTGAATATTCTTCCAACTCTGAATCTCAAGATCTATTTTTCATTTGTCAAATATTCATTTTTCTACCACTTACTTTATGATCATTTCTACTTTTGCAGTTTGATTTTTAAGAAAAATGCCCTTTAGAAGATAAATTACTAGATTTGGAGCCACCAATATCTAAGCATCCATTTGCTTCAGATGTTTACTAACTTTGTGACTGTGGGCAGGTAAATGACTATCTGCCACAGTTTCCTCATCTGTAAAATGAAGATAATGATAGTACCTACTGTGGAGGAAATGGACAAAACTTACGAAGTATAGGCTTGGGGTAAATTTCTCCCCAGAAATTGAAGACTTAGAAGTCAAAGAAATGTAGCCTGTTAAATTGTAAATAAAGAATGTCTCTCAGTTTGATCCCATCTTGAAGGCAACCTAAATTAAGACAAAGTTCTCTGTTTTCTGTATTTACTCAACCAATGTCGCCATGAAAATGATGCTTTCCGGGAGTGTACCTTAGTGGTACAAATCTGTAGCATGTGAAGGGCATGATGTGATTTTTGAATTTGGAGTCAGATGAACTGAGTTTGTACCTCAGCTTTTCTACTCATTGGCTGTGTGACCTTGGAATATTATTTATTATCTCTAGGCAGTTTTGCCATCTTTAAAATGAAGGGTATGAACCAGATAACTCCTGGGGTCCTTTATAACTTGAAATCTATGCTCACATATTTATGCCTCATATCCATTTCTGCTTCTTCAAGAAATCATAAGGACAATGTTTAAGCTTAGGGCAGTTTCTCATTTTTATCAAATTTTCTCTGTACTAAAGTGATTGAAATGTTGAGGTGAAGGGGACACCCCAAAATATTGGGATACAAGATCATCTCAAAACAATTCACTCAAGCTGTCTCCAAATCAAGTAAAGGCATTTGTTCTGGATAACACAACGCACTAAGCAGGCTCCTCTGCCCCTTAAGGGAGGTGAAGCTTAAGGGAGATCCCAGTTTAAGAGGGTATGTGGCAAACCCCTGAAAGAGGCAGCCTCCCAAAGGAGTGGAAGGGCCCTAAGGGAGCCATCTCCCACCAAGGGAGATGCCCACTAGCCAGGAGATCCTAGGGATTCTTGTAGAGGAAAATCTGCCCTAGGTGGGGTGATGAGGTAACCAGGGACTGCAGTTCAGAGTTTGGAGCAGTACAATTATCTTGGCACATCATCATTGCAGGGGTAGATTTGGGGGAGGGGGTGAGGAAGTTATGTTCGTATTTCATCAACAAGTCTACTTGAATCTTATTGTCTCCTTAAGTGACTTTAAGTGATTCTTGAAATAATGGGCTTCTCACTGACTGGCCTGAATCTCATCAAAAAGACCAGAGATTTAAAACTGGAAGGGACCTTAGGGGTTATCTTGTCTAATCCCTTCATTTTACAGATTAATAGGAATTTAATAGGAATTAATAGGAAATTAAGACCCAGGGAGTTAAATGACTTGTCCAAGCTCATACAGGTTGTAAGTACTTAAGATAGATAACAACTGAAAATCTAGCACTTACCCCTGGGCACCATGGATTTAAAAAGGAGAAAAAAAGGACTTAAAATGCTTCATCATCTCCAAATCTGAAGTATCAAGTTTTTGACTTTAGAATGACTTTTTTTCACCCAAATTCTAACTTTTGGTGAACTTTTCACAATTGTTCAAGTGTGCTCCACATCCCAAACCTGAGTCCCTCAGTGGTGATTGCTGAAGTATGTGAGCATGCCTTCGGGCTAGAGCCAAGAAACAAGGCAGAGCTACTGAGACTTCTTCTAATGGTTCTCCTGCTAGCAACTGAGAAATTCTCACAGATGGGTTTATCAAAATACTTTGTTAGCATTTCTGTATGACAACTGCCTTTTCATCCTAAGGAAACCCTGGAGGAAAATACAGGATTGAGGAATAGGGCTAGAATGTTAATAATAGATGCTTGAAGAGAGAGGTTTTTCTAGTACTCTTTTAATATGCTTTATTTACATAGTGAAATGTGCTATAGGATGAACTTGTAGTTTGTGTATGATACTAATCAACAATTTATTCCTTCTAGATTCAGAATGATGGGGTGCTTGTGTACATATGCTTGGTCCCTAATTCTAAAATCACATTTTTCTTTAAAAATCACATTTCTCCCTAGCCTCAAAACATTATCCTAGGCAGTTTCTCCCACAGCCCAAGGACACAGCCTGTCCTAGCAACAACCATTATCTCCCTTCCTGCTATAGTAGCCAGCTGCTCATATAGAACTCATTAGTCTGAACCAACTGTGTATTGGCTGAACAGGATGTGCACTGGGGCATAATGACATTAACTACTCACTGACCTATCATATGTATCCTAGACTTAGACATATGTATACTCCCTTACATTTATCTTGTCTAACAAGCTATTGATGAGAGCAACCTGTATCTCTGAGTCAGCCCTGACTGTTGGTTGACTTAGTGACATTTCAGGCCTAAAACCACAACTCCAGGTAGGCCCCTCCTCCCCCCAGGCTATTTCCTGATGAACTTTGCGTAATGCCTGCGCAGTAGATGCCAAAAGTACATATTCCTTTAAGAACCCACCACTCCTTAATCACTCCCTAATCCCACTCCAAAACACTTAATATATTTAGCATGTTTCACTGTAGAATATCCTATATAAACTTTACCTGTACCCCCTTTAAGGTTGCAGGTTCTCTAAGAACTTTTGCTGAAAAGCGTAATAAATCTTTACCTTGACCTCAATGATGCTTGAATCCATGAATTCTTCTCCAGGAGAGACTCACCCCCTGGTCTTTGTGGGGGTCTCACCCTCCACTTCCAGCCCTCATTAAGGATAAGTTAATTTCTTGACTTTAATCTCTTAGCTTTAAGAAGGTTTGTGTGAAATCTGCCAGAATATAAATGGAAATCAATTCTGGATCTTTTGTTATGCATTACTGCTGTTGTCACTAATATTTCTAATAAGTATCCATCGGGTATTTTTTGAGAGATGGCCAACTATCTTCTTAGAGACTCATAGGAAAGTTATTTCTCTCTTCAGGGTTAACAGAGAGACTATTTTTGACAGTCTTTCTAGAAAAGATTACCAATTAGCCAAGTCAAATGAATTATTAAAATTAACTGGCTTTTAAGGGGTTCTTTAAGGAAGATAGAATGAAAAAATGAATTACCAACAGTTCTGTGGCTATGATATGAACAGTTTCACTTCCAGGGAATAGTGGCATGATATATGTCAACCAATCAATCAATAAGCATTTATTAAGTACTAACTGTGAGGAACAAAATCTGTCTCCACAGGATTAAGACTACTCCTAGTTTTGTAGAAATGATAACAGGGTGTAAGTCAGAGGTGACTGGGTCTAACTGGAGTGGTGACCTAGTAGAACCAGGTTTCTGATCAAGTGAAAGGTCAGAAGCTTGTATTCATACTTAATGAACTGTTTAATATCATCCAACACACCCCCAGGGTGGAGCAAGCTAATATAGATGCACATGTGATATATGACAAGAAACGGGGAACACATCAAGGAAAAGAACATGGAGGAGGGGATTCAGGAAGTTGCATCCAACCAATAGGAAATAAAGGGGAAAATTTGAATTAAGAACAGGAAATAAATAGCCTTGTATTGGCCTTAGCAAGTGTGCTTCTTTAGGGAGTTACCCATTCAGAAGAAGGTAAAATAAGAGCTTTCCTGGCTTCAGCAATGACTATTATTCTTTCCAGAGAGGGCACACTTTCTCACTTAACTATATGGCAATCTACAAATTCAAAGAATGAAGTAATCCATGATCTAAAGGAGCTGACATTCTAGGGGACAGGATATGGAGTGGAAAGAGACAAGAAGTACATATATACATTTATAGAGAATGAATATAATTAAATATGAGACATTCAAATACAAGATAGTTATGGAGGGAAAGCACTGGTAGTGGGGGTAACCAAGAAAACCTTCACATAGAAGGTATTGCTTGAACTTCCATTCAAAGAAAGAGAGAGAGCCTAAGAGGTGGAAGTAAGGAGGTAGTATATTCCAGGGAAGGTAATTCAACCAAGGCAAAGGCTCAGAGATGAGAGATGAAGTGCTATGTATAAGGAACAGAGACATAGAAAGGGCAAGATCTGATAACCAAAAGGATTTATGAGCTATAAGGAGAATGAGGAATAAAGAAAAATGCTGAGATTACAAACCTGGGAGACTGGAAGAATGGTGATGACTTTGACAGAAATAGGGGAGTTTGGAAGACAGATGTGTCTTGGGGGAACAATAATCACTCCTGTAAAGATTTTTTGTTGGAGACGCACTATCAAAAGTCTCTTAAATTTTTTTCTTGTGGGCTGCCCTTTAGAGTACTATTAGCAAAGGGATGAAAGATATAAATAAAAATACAGACAGGTTGGACCCAGTTTCCTTTTCAATTTCAAATCAAATAGATCCACAAATCAGCTCTTCCCACATCTACTGAAGTACATTTCATAATGGAAGAGCTTCTAAAACACTAAGTTGAAGTTGTCTCTTAACTTGTTGTTTGTTTAGTCATGTCATTTGTGCTTGAGTTTTCATAACCTCGTTTAGGGCTTTCGTGGCAAAGAGATGGGATTGTTTGCCATTTTCTTCTCCGCCTCATGTGACAGATGAGGAATTGAGGCAAACAAGTTTAAATGACTTGCCCAGAGTCACACAGATAGTAAGTAAAGGGAGTGGGATTTGAGCTCAGCAAAGCATACTACCACTAAGAACAATGACATTTCTAGTGATGTAACAATCTCTACGCACACACATGTACTCTATATACATGATTCCATTTCATCCTCACAGCATCCCATTGTGATAAGACCCATTGGGACTGTACTTAAGGAACTTACTTGTGTTCATATGACTAGTGTTTGTCAGAGGGTGGAATTCAAGCCCAAGCCTGACAGACTCCAAGATAATTGAGCTATATACCCTGCACTGAAGAAGTTAATCTAGTTTTGGTGGTAAAATACATTAAAATACATTACATTTTTGTATTCCCATGAAAATAAAGTCTCTGGTCCTTGAGCTAAGGAGATGAGAGTGCACAGAGATGACCCATACATAAATAGGTTTCATAAGAATGGGTAAGAGGGCAGAGGGAGGTATAAATGAATGATGCCTTTCTTCTCTTTTATCTCTTCAACTTAGTCATAATTTTCATATTTCTCTTTTTTTATACATTTTGAAGTTATTTGTAAATAAAAAGGCACCCAAAGGGGCACAATACATAGCCATAGGACATTGGATTTGTACTCTGAAAGACCTGAATTCAAATGCTGCTAGCATTTGATACTTGCTAGCTGCGTGACCCTAGACGAGTCACTAATTCTATCTAAACCTCAACTTCTTCATCTGTAAAATGAGAAAAACATTAGTACTTGCCTTACAGAGTAGTTATGAGGATCACATAGGGTATATGTAAAGCAGTTTACAAATGTTAATTGTTATATAAGTGCTTTCTATTATTATTGAGGTGAGAGAAAACATTTTTTTCTGTATTTTATAATTAAAAGTGAACATAGCAGTCTCTCATATTCTTGAGTTCCCTTCAAAAAGATTTTCTTTTAAATAAGTGTTAAAGAACTAAGCAAGGCCATAGAACATTGTCATCTACAAAATGTGCCCAAGGGTATTTTTCTAGGTTCAGCATAGAAAGACAAAAATGAAACATTGTTATCAAGGAATTTACATTCTATTGGAAGGATGTGTCTATTGTTCCTGCATGGAGATATATTTAAATAAATTCAAATTTATTTGAGGACAAGGGCTTAATTGTTCAAGCTATCCTATCCTCCATCCAAGCTATCCTCCATCCAAGCTATCCTCCATCCAAGCTATCCTCCATCATCAGACTCCTAGAAAAAGCTGTCTTCTCTCCTATTCTCATTAGCTATTTTCATTTCACCCTTTCAAATTTGTCTTCTCACCTCATCATTCAACTGAACCTGTTGTTGCTCAAATTACCAATAGTCTCTTCTTTGTCGGATTTGATGACCCTTTAATAATCCTGCTCCTTTATGACCTTTCTTCAGCACTTGGTGTTATTGAAAACATCTTCCTCCTAGATAGTCTTCTCTTTGCATTTGTTTTAAGCAACACTACTCTATTGATTATCCTTCTACTTGTCTGACCACTCATTCTCAGTTGCCTTTGTTGTATTATCATTGATACCCTATTACCTACCCTAAGGTTCTGCCTTGGTATCTCTTCTCTTGTCAATCTACATACACTCTATGAGAACTCCTGTAGGTTCAATTTTCATCTTTATACAAATGATATTTAGGTTTATCTATCTATCTATCATCTATCTATCTATTGTTTCTCTCCTGGACTATAGCCCTGAGTCACTACCTTCCCATTGGAAATTTCAAACTGTCTATATCACGACCACTGGTATGTCAACTGAGGTATGTCTATAACAGAAATCAGTACTTTTGTTTTAAACCTCTACCTTTTTGAAAATTTTTCCATTCTTATTGAGGTCACCACCATCTTCTTTCCAGTCACTTAGGTTCACAACCTATTCAGCTTTCTACTCACACTTACCCCATATATCCCATCTCTTGCTACTGTCACCTTATTTCTACCTCCACACCTCACACCTTTTCTCTAATTTGGATTATTGCCATAGCCTCCTAAATGATCTCCTTGTCTCAAGTCTTTCTATTATTTGTTCTCCGTATACCTGAAAAATAAATTATTTCCCCAAGGTATAGGTCTAATTATATTATTTTCTAAATGATAAATTCCAGGATTCACTATTACCTTTAGGATCATATATTCACTTTTTCTTCCATTTAAAAAACTTTACATCTGATCCCAATTTTCCTTTCTAGTGTTATTGTATATTTTTCTCTTTCATATGTCCTATAGGACAAACTGGCCTTCTTGCTCTTCCTCTTACAAATGATAGGAAGTGATTACACTGTGCTTTTTCCCCAGCTGATCCTTTCACATAGAATACACCTGCTCTACATCTCTACTTCTCAGAATCCTTAGAAGGCTTTAAAGCTCAACTCATGGACCTCCTATATGAATCTTTTCCTGATTCTACCAGATGCTACTGCCTCTCCCCTTCCAAAAATATATGACTTTATATTTCTTTTGTGTATATATATATTATTATTTTTGTATAATGCATAAATATTTTGTCTTGATAAAATGCAAGTTTTTCAAAGGAAGAATGGTTTTCTTCATGTCACAGTACCTGGCAAACAGAAAATGCTCATTAGATGCTTGTTAAATTGATTGATTCAACATAGAGTATATGGAGGGAATAATGTGAGACAAGTTTTCAAACTGTGGAGGATTTTGAAAAACAAACTGAAGAGGTCTTATTTTATACTAGAGGTAACAGAAAGCCAATAAAGATTCCAGAGTATTAATAATACAGAGTTAAATATTTAAAATTGTATTTTTTTCACTTTTTCAAAAAATATTTATTTAAACATTCTTTCCTTTTTAAATTTTGAGATCCATATTCTCTCCCTTCTACACCTTCCCCCATCCACTTAAAAGGCAGCAACATAACAAATTATACATGTGGCACCATGCCAAACATATTTCCATATTAGCCATATCAGATTTTAATATATAATTTTAATATTAAAATGTTAGAATGAAATATTTCATTACTATATCTACTCTTTAGTGGCTAAGTAATTATTGTTTATTGAGTCTTGAGTCAAGTTTTATTACAAAGATGGCAATACAAATTTTTCCAATAATACTAAAATAAACTAGTTGAAAATTATATTTATATTAGTCATAGATTTGGAATAGCAAGGATCCTTAGAAGTCATAGAGTTTAAATCCCCCTCATTTTACAAAAGGAGAAACTGAACCATGTAGAAGATGTGACTGGCCTAGGGTCATATGGTTAGTATATGTCTGAAGCAGGACTTGAACTTCGGTCTTCTTTACTTCAGGTCTGTGTCTTATCCATTGTTCCAAGGTATCTCTCAAATGTCTCACTATTACATATATGTCATATAATCATATGATTATTGATTTAGAGCTATAAAGGAACTTAGAGATCATCATATACAACTTCTTCATTTTGCAGATAAAAAGCTGAACAAAAAGAGGTGAAGTGACTTGTCCAATGTCACACATATTGTACTACAGTTTGGGTTGAATCTGATCACCTATTATTCCCACATCAGTTTGATTGCATTTGATCACAATAGATAAAGTCACATATATAAGGAAATGTGAATGACTTTCCTATTCCAAATCAAGTTGTAAACAATGGCCCAGACCTTATTTAGAAGGTTGCATCACCTTTGCCAGTGACACAAAGTGGCTTGAGAATTTTGCCCACTGACTTCTAAGTAGAAAATTTGACTTTCAAATACAAAACTCAATAGAAGTATAAAAAGGTAAACAGGAGAGAGAAATCATAAGGGATTCAGAGAGGTTAAACTGTTTACATTCCTAGATGGGAAGATGATACAAGCAACTCTTAAGAATTTTGTCATTATTAAGACAGTAAGATTGAGTGTATATAGACAGAGGGCATGCGTATGATGGGATGATATTTTTTAAAAAATGAGAAAGAGTAACGCAATGAAAAAAAGGGAAAGGGAGAGACAGAATGGGATAAATTACTTCACATAAAAGAGTTGCAAAATCACTTTTTACTGTGGAGGGGAAGATGGAGATGTAGGTGTAGGGAGTGCTTGAATCTTACTCTCATTGAAATTGCCTCAAAGAGGATATAATATTTACACTCAGTTGGCTTTAGAAATCTATATTACCCTACAGGAAAGGAGGAGGGGAAGGGAATAAGGAAAAAGAGTGGTTGATTAAAGGGAGGGCAGATGAGGAGAGATAGTCTGAAGCAAAACCCTTTTGAGGATAGACAGGATGAAAGGAGAGAGGGGAGGCTAACCAGGGGGAAAAAGGAATGGAGGGAAATATACAATTAGTAATCATAAACGTGGGGAAAAAAACAAACTTCATAGCAAGTTTTTCTGATAAAGGCTTCATTTCCCAAATACATAGAAAATTTAGTTAAATTTATAAAAACAATGGTCATTCCACAATTGATAGTCAGATGATATGAGCGGGTACTTTTCAGATTAAGCAACTGAAGCTATTTATAGCCACATAAAATGCTATAAACCATTATTGATTAGAACATTATAAATTAAAACAATTCTCAGGTACCACCTGACACTTATGAGACTGACTGATGTAACAGAAAAGGAAAATGAAAAATGCTGGAGGAGGCTGTAGGAAAAGTGACGCACTAATACATGGTCAGTGGAGTTGTGAACTGACTTACCGATTCTAGAGAACAATTAGGAACTATGTCCATAGAGCTATAAAAAGCATTCCTTGGGCCCAGCAATATCACGACTAGATTTGTAGCCCAAAGAGATAGTTTTTAAAATATCTGTGTACAAATATTTATAACAGTTCTTTGAGTGAGTGGAGACAACGAGTTGAAAATTGAGGGGATATCTCTCAATTGGGGAAGGCTGAACAAATTGCGATATATCAACATGATGGAATACTATTGTACTATAAGAAACGATGTGTAGTGTTCTCTCAGAAAAATCTGAAAAGACTTGCATGAACTGATGCAAAATGAAATGAGCAGAACCAGGAGAACAGTGTACACAGGAACAGAAATATTGTGCAAAGAACAACCGTGAATGACTTAGCTTTTCTCAGCAATACAATGATCTAAAAAAATTTCAAAGGATTTAATGATGACAATGCTATCCATTCCAAGAGAAAGAACTAATTAAATATGAATGCAGACTGAAGTATATTTTTTTGCTTTCCTTTTCCTGTATTTTTGTTTGTGTTTTCTTTCACAATATAACTAATATGAAAATGTGTTTTGCATGACTGCACATATATTTGCTTGCTTTTCTCAATGAGGGGTGAGGAGAGGAGGGAATTTAGAACTCAATATTGTTTTTTAAATGAATGTTAAAATTGTATTTTCATTTAATTAAGCAAAATAAAATATTAAATGAACAAAAGATGGATAAATTAGATAGTTTTTTATCATTAAAGTATAGCTAGAATAATTTGAAAATTTTAAATAATAATTTTTTAACAGAACTTTTTATAGTTTGCAAATCACTTTACATATATCATCTTATCCTCACAACCATCTTTGTTATACATCCTTTACAGACAAGTTGTCTAAGTGTGATACAGGTTATCTTGCCCAGGACAAATCTTTCAGACCATATTTGAATATATGTTTTCCTAACTTCAGTTTATGCATTAAAATATTGCTTATGGACTGAAAAGTTTCTCTGTCATTGGAATATATGAAAGAACATTCCAGCAAAAAATAAAGTCAAAACCATGTTGATTTTTTACGTGTAAATATTTCCCAGTTTCTTTTTTTTTAGAGGCTTTTTATCCTCATTGCCTAACACAAAGACAATATGATCAAAGGTATTTTTAAAGGTAAAATAAAAAAACACAAAAGGTAGTAGGAAATTTAATAATGATGGAGCTTTCTGAATTTGGGAATAATTTATAATTAGACAAAAGGGAGCATAGTGTACTTTAGGAGAATTTGTGATGATGGTCCAAGAAGTTTTGTCTAAAACCTTTTTACTGGTGCTATAAGCAATAAATATTTTTCAATTATATTACAAATATATATATTTTTCCTTCTTAACAAGTATATGCATATTTAAAACATCATGTTTATTTCTTGTAGAAATTCCAAACTGTTATGATTATAAACACTATTTTGGTATTCAGACATTGATTATATCAAATTCTGACTGCTTCCAAATAAGTGCAACTTATTTTTACAATTTTTCAAGAAGGCATTAAATTGTTTCCAAAATGATTCAAAGCTACACCATCTGAGTGAGTGTAAACTTTCCAACAGATGGTTAGTTGCATGATCATACTCCCATTTATGTTCTGTACACTACATCAAAATTGTTCCTTCATTCTCTGTTATCTTATAATCATACCTCAACAGTCAAATGATCAGATGTGTTCTCACAGCATGTGTCAGGCTATTTAAAAACTATGAGCATCATGCATACTTATGATAAATCATCTAAAAGCCTTCAAACTTAGCACTGATTCTCATTGCAGTATTAAGGGTGTTTTCCAACTTAAACTTATCCTTTATTTTAGTTACTATTCTTTTATCTGACAGCTCTTCAAATGAACTGATTGGCAGCACTAGTGAATCATACAACAGAGTTTCCATGAGAGTATGGATTACGTGCCAATGGTAGAAGGAAATTCTTTCCTTCAAAAGGTTAGCTTATACACAATGTTTGAAAAAGAATAAATATCTGAAATTGAATTTTAAGTGTATTTGTCATTCAGTAAACCATTTGCCCTCAGCCAACAGTAAAATAAATATCTAACATTCTAACAAGCTCTTTATTTTCATTTATTGGTCAGGTGACTAAAAATTTTAAAAGGAATTCTTATCTCTGTCAGAGAATTTGTCAAATTTGCCTCTCATTTTACAAAATACATTTGTGTGAGTGAGCATTTTTACTTTATCATTGTTTTAAATCAAAATCAAAATCAATCAAAAGTTCAAGTAATGAACTTGATGTGAAACCAATGTAGATTATACTAATCTGAACTTGAGTCAAATACTGCAAAACTTTGATCCAATAAAAAAAGTCATCATGATTAAGTTTATATTTGCTTATCACATTATGTTAAATATTTTCTAAATTCCAGCTTCATTAAAATGTTACTTTATTCAACAAAATTTTAAGTGAAAGAAATTTAATATAAAGTCTTAGAGATAATAGTAACCATAGAAATTCCTACTAGTTCGCTTCTCTTAATTTTCACAAAATGTTCCACATAATTTTTCTATAATTTGAGTTTTTATAATTTTGGTAGAATACATCTTTATATTTTATTCTCATAATAACATAATTTTCATTTGGCTTTATGGGAGAGCAAGAGCTCATTATAGTTATTGTAATTAATTAACTTAAAATGATATTGTGAGTAACATACGAAATATCTCAGGAATTCACAAAACATTTTTTTGGTCATTGTTCAAAAATATCTGTTAAGCAAAAAGGAAACCACTATATTTGTGGATAAAAAGCCAGGAAGAGAGTGAGAAAGACAGGTTCAAGTCTAGACTAAATTATACTAACTTTGTGACCTAATGCAAATCACTTTATTCATAATATCCCAGACAACTTTCTAAGATTGTGAATTTCAAAAAATTGACTGATCTGTTTCATAGAGCAGGTTTCTTTATTGGGAGTTCCTTTATCAATGTAATCTCAGAACTAATCCAAAAGAATAAAGAAAATAAGAAGACAAAGTAATAATATGTTACCTGAAAATATTTGTGATTTCTTTGGTATGAACCATTTTGAATTGCTGGAAATAATAATAAATAGCTAGGTAGTTAAATAAAAACAATGAATAAAAACCAAAAAGTATGAATGAATGAATAAATAAATAAACAAATTATTATTGTGCCAATATTTTGAGACAGAGAGTCTGAAGATAGGATGATTTGTGAATCAATAACTGAATTCTTTATTGTATGACTTCTGTGTAGGAGTTGATAGACCCAGTACTCTGTGGCTCGATCTTTAAAATCCCCCCACTTTTATAGCAAGTTGACTAAGAAAAAAGAATTTAATGGAGGAACTAAAGGAAAGCTTCAGAAAATATTTAGTTCATATGCAGAGAAAATATTTAACTAAAAAAAAGGTTTTCCATCTACTTATTATATATCATCTACACATATATTTATCAATCTATTATCTATTTTTCATCCATCTATTTTTGTGTTTTTCCATCTACTATCTATCATCTATATATCTATGTCTTTATCTACTACCTACTCCGCTTATCATCAGTGAAAATATTGTAGCTTTGACTTATATGGAATGAAATCCATTAGAAAATATATGGGAGGTATCTTTTGTATCATCTTCTGAATTTCACTGCCATGGGAATTCATGAGGTCATTTAAACTTATAATGTCTATGACCTTGATCAAATTGCTTTGTCTTTCATGGCATTAGTTCCCTCATCTATAACATTAAGTAATTAGTTTAAATTGGTGGTATCAAACACAAATAGAAAGGGAAGCATCTAATAAAAAAAAAGACAAGGATCTTTGTGGGTCACATACTTAGCTCTAAAATGTAATATTATATGTGTTTTATTACATTTTTATTTATTTTGTTAAATATTTCACAATTTCATTTTAAATACATTTTAATTCAAATACATTTTAATATATCTTCTTTTTCTTATATCATCATAGTTATTCCTAGAATTCTTCCTCTATCCTTTTCAAAGGAGCAGTCTCATGCAACAAATAGCATTAAAAAAAATTTTAGAGAGGAAGAACATCAGCACAATTGAAGAATATATTTAAAAAGTCTGGAAACATGCAATGTAGAACTCTGGTCTCCATGAAGCAATGGTTTGATGATGTCGTCTCATGTGTTTTCATTCAACTTCTTCTGGATCTTTATAATTTTGTTACGTTAATTATTTTAAAAATGTGTCATTATTCTTTTCATTTGCATTGTTGTACTTATATATGTGTGTGTGTGTGTGTGTGTGTGTGTGTACATATATATGCTTATATATATATATTTATTTATTTATTTTTGGCTCTGTTTCCTTCACTCTACACCAAATTATTACTGGATAGTAATATTCTCTTATATTCCTATATCACAATTTGTTTATCCATTCCCTTATTAATGGATACCTACTTCATTTCCAATTGTTTACTATCATAAATAATGTTTCTATAAGAATTTTGATGTATATGGAATATTTCTTCCTATCAATAGCTTCTTTGGGGTGTAAGTTCGGTAATGGACTTACTGGTTTGTAGACTATGGATATATTAGCCATGTTTTTTGTATAATTCCAAATTGCTTTCCAAAATGGTTATACTTCTTCACAGCTCCACCAAAAATGTATTAGTATGCCTAGCCTTCCACCATCCCTCTGACATTGACTGTTATCATTTTTTCCAATTTACAAGGTGTCAGATGAAACCTCAGGTTTGTTTTAATTTGTATTTCTTTTATTGTTAGTGACTTAAAACATTCCTTTGTGTGTCTGTGAATACTTTGTAATTTCTATTTTCAGAATTGTTCATATTCTTTGACCACTTATTTGTTTTGGTTCCCATATACATACACATGTATGTGTTTATATACACATACATACATATGTGTATACATACAGACACACACACAATTTATTTATATATCTTAGATACCTAACTCTTATCAGAGAAATTTAATACAAAGATTTTTATTTTTCCAATTTGACCACTTCTCTTCTTATCCTAGGGGCATTAATTGTATCTGTGCAGAAGGTTTTAAGTTTCATGTAATTAGAATTATCAATATTATCTTTTATAATTTCCTTTGTCTCTTTTTTGGTTAAGAATACATCTTCTACTCATTGCTATGGCAGAATTCTTCTGTGAATCCATCAGAAATACAACCTTTCTTCCCCTCTGGTAGTTCCTTTACAGTTAGATTTATCTCTTTTTATGATATCGGTCTATTTATGATCTCTATCTAGCCATCGGATAATTTTGTTTATATTTTTAAAGTATCCCTCTGTTTATTTTGGGTTTGGGGAAGAACTCACCATGGGAGAGGGGGTTCAGTAGATTTCCTTTTCTGTGAGAAGTGGTTGAATTGGACAATTTCTATAGTCCTTCTATAGTCCCTCTCTATAGTCCCCTCTATAGAACGTTAAATTTCCAAATATATGGTCTTATGATTAGACTGCTAATAGGTGGTGAGGATTCCAGAAGTGGAAAATTGTGACGGGTGGCCTGTGTCCCCACGTGGCTCAGTGACAGTGGTGAAGAAGAAAGACATGGGCAGGCGAGAGAAGATACAGCAACTCCATTTATTGATCCAAGGGTCACTGTATATGTAGACAGAAACTGCAAGTCCATGTGACATTCTGCTCATCTCCTGTCCTAGTGATTTGGGCCAGTCTTATTGTCTTCAAAGACTGTTATCCTAGAGGGCATCTATTTTACACATCCTTTGTATTGTGTAGCTCTCTTGTTTGTCTTGGAGACAGCAACATCCAGAGAGCACGGAGAGCCATTCTGGATGATAATGAGCACAGTCTCAAAAAACAGTTTCCCTGAAAATTTATTCTGAACTTGTCAACCCACATTCTATCCTGGCCCTTAACAGAAATTGAGAAGGAATGGAAATAAGAAGAGAAAGGTTAAGTTATGGTCAGAAACCAATCCTAAAATGTGAATGATGTAGATGATGTAACATAACCAAAATGAATACTGGATAAAGCAGGATGGAAGTCAGTGATCAGGAATACCAAGAATGAGTCACAAAGCTAAGTGATGGTGTTGAGAAAGGAGGCAAATTCCTTGGCAACAGTTCTTTCTGAGCTAGGGGGATGAAAGTATGTGCCTCTCTTCCATGCCTGTTGGAAAGAGTACACTTTGTTTGTATTAGGGAACTATAGAGTTAAAATCTGGAAATAGGTAAATATCATAAAACCACCGTTCTTTGACTGGGTAGGTGTCTCACATTACCCCTGACCCTGCTATGGCCTCATACTCAAAATGACTTCCATGGAATGAAATCATTCCTTGTTATTTGGGAGGTTCCATGTATGTGTGTCATCTTCTGCTGCTATGCAAAGGGAGACAAAGGGTTAATGAATACACAGTGCTTAACTCTTTGAGCCCTTTCTTCTATTCTGCAGGTGTCAATTATGTTTCAGTTTATTTGTGTTTTCTTCTTCCCCATTAATATGTAATCTCCTTGAGTGTAATGACTCTTTGTTTCTCCAGTAAGTGGGTAAAAATTCATATGGCTTAATCAATTGATTGATAATAGCTGGCAAATATTCATTAATAAAGTTTGTTCCATAGAAGTGAAGCCACACCAACATTTGGAATTAATCCCTTAACCATGTCCCAGTCTCTACTCTCTCCTGTCTTCCCAGGTTGAGGTCAAATTATTCTTGGATTTTCATTCCTATATCTATTCTCTTTCTCAAAGACCATAATCTCATTAGACCCCTGTATTCTTTGTGGATGTTGCACTGCTATAACTAACCTCTTACTGGTATTCCAGAAGAGATCACATTATTACAGCATGTTGAGACCAATTAAAGAAATCAGCCCAAGGCCAAAAAAAAAAAAGAAGGAAACAGTGTAGCTGTGGAATGGTATGGAGCTCAAGCAAGTTTCTGAAATAGGAAAAAGACCAGAAGTACGGCACTGGTTATAGTCATTTGACCTAGTGCAAGAAGAAGTAGGTCATCCCCAAAGTAAAAGGTAGAAAAGAGACTTAACTGCATTGGATTGTAAAAATACCATTAAAAGCGATTTCCTAGGTTACCCTTCTTAATGACTAAATCTCAGGAGTGACTTTAGGTATTGAAGAAAATCAATGTGAGAGGAGGGTGGAACCCAGAAGAATATAATTGTGAAAGGTGAGAATAGGCCCACTACACTGACTTCTCAAAGTCTCCTTGACACGCTAGCATAACTGGTCACCCTTACTCTTTGAAGGATATACACCATATAACTGTGGCTGCCTGAAAGAATAGAGAGATCAACGATTAGAGATGGGAAAACCAGCACTGGGTCACTGGGTCATCACAAGAGAAGGGATTGACAAGAGGATATATATATGTATATATATATATATACATATATATATATATATATATATATATATGAATTTAGAAAAAGCAGTGGTGACTGACAAATATAGACAAAATTTGGTTGAGGAGAGATGAATAAATATTCAAGGAAAACATTCATGTAAATAGGAAAGTACTTCAAAATAAAGGAAATTTAGTTACAAATCCCTTAAGTGAGATAAATATGTTACAAGAATTTCTTCAAGGCTACCTGAGATAACAACATAGCAATTCCAAGAACCTTCATGATATTCCAAATGAACTACCAAAAATAATTAAAAATATGAAAGAAATAAAGAATTAGAACTCTTTAAAAAACAGCAATTCTAACATGACAATAAAAATTTAAAATAACAGGCAGAGAGACTCTCATATGAAGTAGATTTCCTAATCAAAAATAATGTATATGTATATACATATACATAATATATATACATACATACATATATACACATATATATGTATATATACATATATATAACTGTAGAGGCAGAAAAATAGTAACAGAACAAAAATTTTTAAAAAGTCCATATTTGAACAATGTAGAAATACCCTACAAAAAATGAAAACAAAGTTAGAATATGGAGATGATCAAGGAATTCTAGATCTTCCACTAAAACATTATGAAAAAGAAAACAAGATTGCCATTTGTCTAAAAATAATAGAGAAAATTTGTCGAGAAATATCAGAAGCAGATAGTTAATGTTAGGTTAATGGGCTATCTGGAAAAAAAATCTGACTTTAATTTACCAAGAAACAGTGTAGTCAAACTTCCAAAATGCAAAATTAAGGAAAAACTTCTGCAGAGGAAAAGGAAAATAAGCCTTCCAATTTCAAGCAGCTTCAATTTGAAAAATTATTTTAAATGTACAAATCATAGGAAAATGCAATATGGTATTTCAAAGAGAAAAAAGTGTTCAAGAGAGAGCCCTGAAGAACCGACCGCAAAGGTACCCCGGACACGGAGCGCTCCCCTCCCCCGCCCAGGCCGCGCGGCACTGAGAGGAGCCAGCGGAGCCCAGCAGGCGGCAGGGACCTGGATCTCCGGGCGGCCGCGAAGGTCCCACCACCCACAGACGCACGGGTCAGTGGGAGAGACGGGCTGAAGGGGGAGCGGGGGATCTCCGGGACTCGGACCCCCAGGAAGCGGCCGCTGCGGCAGAGGCTGGGGCAGCTCGGCCAGAGGCAGAAGTAGCTCAGCCAGAGACTCCCAGAGCAGGCTGGAGCTCCACCCCAGCTCCACTACAAAGGATCTCTGTATAAACCCCCTGAGGGAACTGAGCCTGAGAGGCGGCCCTGCCCCCACCTGAGAACCAGCAGATAAGCCTGCCGCCAAAAGCCCTGAGGCTGGGGAGCAGCATTTGAATCTCAGACCCCAAGCACTGGCTAGGCGGATTCAGGCCAGGGGTAGAGAGGACTCT
>JAQQSK010005078.1:0-31366 GCA_028658325.1 Potorous gilbertii
CACAGTAATTTTTTTCATTCAGTATTATACTCCACTTTGGTGGGTAAGTTATCTGTAGACACAACTCCAGCTGTTTTGCTCTTTAAAATATAATGCTCCAAAATGTACTGGCTTTTAGGGTAGAAGCTGTTAGGTCTTATGAAATGCTGACATTTTTCTAAGGTATTTAAATTCTTTTTTCTTCTTGCTTGCAATATTTTCTCCTTAACTTGCGTTCTACCCTCCCCGCCATGTACCTTATATGATTCAAATATGCATCAATTTGTAGTGATTTTGTTACCTAAGTGGTACAGATTTCCTGCTATTTCTGTCCACGAGAATAGTTTTTTTTTCCTGAAAAAATTTCTAACTTATGCTAATTATTTCTCTGCAATAAAATATCTAGTTTCTTAATGAGTATGCCTCAGCCTCTCTGCTGGCCAGCCCCCATCCTCATTAAAGCCTTTACTCCTCTTAATTATTCCTCCGTGGAGGGTGCAGGAATGAGAATAAATGTTAATTCCCATGTACTGTCTCCTACTGGCAGTGTGCTAGGAATTTGTGAATGATGAAGTGACTCTGGTGATTTAAAATATATATCCTGAGTAACATTATCTAACATGACTCGGCTGTAAATTGCTTTGCTGTTCTCCAAACCAAGAGCTCTTTTGAAAGTTTTTATATATTCTTATCAGTATACTTGTCATTAACTCCCAGTATCAGCACATCTCTGTAAAGTTCAGTACCAGTAAAATAATAAATATTTTATAACTATACCAGGCCTCATTTATTCAATAAATTGATCAATGATGAGAGTATTCATTAAGTCAATAATATCAAATTAATACTGGGTGTGCAATATCATTCCATAATAATATAATGAAACAAATTTTCAGCAATTAGCATATGAAACAAAATAGTAAAGTATGCAAGTTAGCGATAACATAGTTTTATAAGAAATAATTTGTCATCATTATATTGATATACTAAAAACTAGTATTTAACTAGGCAGTGTTCCCAATAAATAAAAATCCATTATATATATATATATATGTGTGTGTGTGTGTGTGTGTGTGTGTGTGTATGTATCATTTCATCAAAACATATTTAATATATTTCAAATTTCAGAGCACCAGAACCTTAGGAACATCATTTAATCTTGCCAGTCCTGTAGGCATATCTGAATCATCAAGTTTCCCTGATGATATTTCTGGAGTGGGAGTGGTAAGTGGTCACATTATATACCTTTTTTACCACAGTCACCAATTAGTGGTCTTGTATCTAGGCTATGATCCATTTATATTTGATATTATATTTGTAATACTTTAATCCTCACCTTAAGAATAACAGTTTTAAAAACTTGCCATGTTGTACATGTTTCTTAGAAGATTGAGGGATTTCTATTTCTTTCTTGGATTCTACTGTTCTAGGAGAGCTTAACTTGCTGGGTGGTAAAAAAAAAAAAAGCTTGCATTTTAGAAAGTAAGTTGTCCTGCAATCAGGAATTCAGAGCTGGTGTTATGGTTAGCACTTGTAAGTATTCCTAAATAAGTGAGTGTAGCAGTAATAAATGAGTAGGATAATTAAGGTATGCTTTGGGGTGTGTCTTTGCATGTATCTTCTGTTGAATAAATCTGAAAATTTATTTGATCTCTTCTGGAGGAAATGATTAAAGACTTTTGCTTAGAAGTGATAGAGCTACTCTTACAGAACAACTCTCTAAGGACTTACTCCATTAAAAGTTAGACATTTGCGATCCCCATTAGGCATGTATAAGAGACAGAAATGATTCCCATGAATTCAACAATATATTCTTTAGTACTGTGTTTCACAGATGGCTGAGGATGCCCATTATTTTGTAAAGATATTCAACGAAGCAACTTTTCTATCAGGGTTGAGTTGTACTAATGCTTTATACATTCTCAGCCACTTCAAAAACAAACAGGTCAAATTACTCAGAGGAAAATGCTTTCATCTCTACCTGTTCCTTTTATTAAACACACATTTTTGTTACTTAGAAAACAAAAATAAAACATTTTATATCATAATAAAGACACATTGGCTTCATCCCAGTAGTCATGTGAACTCATTTAAATTAATTATATTGTACTGAATAAAGATAGAGTCAATGATTTCATGTGAGAGTTAATAAATTTCCTGACATTTTCATATGTGTGTATCTTGATGAACAGAGAAAGACTATGCTAAGTAAAATTTCATTTAAAAAAACAAAACAAAGCAAACACTCCAAAAACAAAGGCAAAGACCCTAGACATTTTTTTTTGGGTGATATAGATAATTTGAAATGATCACACTGAGTTTGAACTGCCAAGATCTTAGATTGTGCTTATAAAAGTCTTCAATGACTGCTTATTGCCTGTAGAAATGATTGGCATTTAAGGCCATGTATAATCAGTCTCTAAACTAACATTTCAGCCTTATTCTTCCTCATACACTTTCCATGTGGCAATGACCTATTCATTGAGCCTGAGGTTGTATTTCCCCAGTATGCATGTTCACGTGAGCTATCTTGGATGCCTAAAAGGCACTCTACTTTGTCTCTCAGAATCCTTATCGCCATTCAAGTATCAGCTTACTTGCCACTTTTTCAGGGAACACTTTTCTAATACTGCTCCTTTATTCCCCATTTATATGTTCAGGTTCACTTTTCAAAATACCACTTATTTACTTATTCTTATACTTAGCATATTAAGTCAGTATTATACAAGCTCCTTTCTATCCCCAGCACCTAAGACAATTTTACTTAAGACAATTTCTTGAACACAGTAGGTTCTTTTTTCCTTTGGTTGTTCATTTGTTACTAGTTAATTTCCTCTCATGAAATTAGATTATTTATTCTCTCTATTTGTTCTGTTAATTTGAACATTTAATTTTTAAAGTAGTTTTCTATTTCTTTGGAATTCTCCATTTTGTAGTGATATGACTATAAACACCAGATTGTAATAATTCATTTTATGCTATGTCACATTCCAACTTCATTTTTTAATTTTTAAATTTGATTTTCTTTGTTTTAATCAGGTTGCCTAAAATTTTGTTTAGCACTTTTAAGATTTGCTAATAATCTGCTTTCAGTTATTTATCAGTTCTATATAGTTTTTGTTCTCTAATTTTTGAAAATTCCTTTTTACTTATTTTGGATTTATAGGTCCTTCACAAATAGTAGTTGAAAAAGTTAATGAATATGCAATATAGATCCTCCCATGTATATTTGAATGGACGAAACTAAATGGAAATGAAGTTCCAATCCAGAAAATTGTATGCAGAACAATCAGCATTTCCCCTTTACTGTTCTCTTTTAACATTGGTTCAGAGAAAGTGATAGAGAAAGATCTGGCCTGGTAAATGACAATTTATTGAAAATTCATTGATATTTAGTTAATAAAAATCAACTTTTGACCCTTAGATTTTCCCAGAATACAGAATTATTGTTTAATAGGAAATAGTCATAGACTCTCAGAAAGGACTTCATTTACTATGTTACTTGAAGCGAGAAAACACTAAATCATTGTTATGAAAATTATTTTTAAATTTATTGTTCATTTTGTGTAAAGATTTAAATTAGATTTCCCTCCTATATTTCAAGATATTCCACTGACTTCAGCAACTCTGTAATCTCATTCCAACTACTTTGTGAGTTCTCATCTGATGCAATTTGTTTTGTCTTTCCATAAACCTTCCATAGAGTCATCCATCCAATGTTTTATCTAAGTTACATTTTTCAATGTGATATTTTGACTCCTTGCGTGGAGACATGAGGCCAAGATTAGTTAGATTTCTCTAAACCTAGCTCAGATCTAAAATTATTTTGCTACACTCTAGCCATCATGCTACTAGTCCAATATCCTTCTTCTCAGCTGAGCATAGCTCATGTCCTTCATATCTTTTAATAATGTATATTGCTTACTTGAAGACCAGATTTTATCATTTTATGTTCTTGCCCGTGTGTCCCATAATCCTTTAGTGGAGATCATGTTAGAAGTGCTTTCCAAGCACTTTATTAGTATCATTGTAAAACTTTGCGCTGTTCACCTATTAAACTTTGATTTTGTTACACGAGTTAATAAATGAGTAATTAAAATTTTTTTAAAATGTTTACTATATTCCAGATATTGTGTTAATCATGAGAGATACACATACAAAAAAGCAAGAAAGCCCTTTCATTCAAGGAATTAATAGGAGAGTAACTATATATACCGAGATGTAAATGGAAGCCAGGTAGGAATGTTTTGGTTTGAGAAGTCATAGATATGAATGGCCACAGTGGTCAATTTCTTTTCCCAGAACCAAAGTGTTGATTTTAACTGTTTCTAAAACTTGATCAAAAATGGTGGGGATGAAGAAGGCTATAGAAATGGCAGCATGGCATTGTGATGACTAGAGTATAGCAAGGCAGATTTAGATCTAAGCTAGGTAAAAAGAAATCTCACCAATTGAATGCAGACTTCTAACTGGAAGCTGAAATAATACATTTTTAGTGTAGCTAGGAGGAATAACATAAATATGTCTGGAAAGCAGTATGATACTTCTGGGTATGAACTAGATTGAGTACTCTTTACACATCAAGAGCCCAGGGACCAAATATGGGAACTGGAGAACTCAGTCGGATCATTCATTTCTAACAATAGATTTTTTGAATGATATACCTTTTGCCACCTCTTTCAAATTGATCTTGTCATCTTGTGACTACCACAGATCTCTCCATTGACCTGACAGTCACTCACAATTTTCATTCTTTAGAGAATGTGATGTCCTCAAATTCTGTAAGCCAAATATATAAGAAAGTCAGAAGAACAATTGTTTAAAAAAGATTGTGTGTGTGTCTGAGTGTGTGTGTGTGTGTGTGTGTGTGTGTGTGTGTGAGGGAGAGAGAGAGAGAGAGAGAGAGAGAGAGAGAGAGAGAGAGAGAGAGGGAGAGAGGGAGAGAGGAGAGTTTCTGAGAGCATCCTAGAAGGTATTGCCTAGTTTTCCAAGTGAAATTCATCATGATCTCTTCTTTTTGCTGAATTCTGGGCCCAAGTCTCAGTTAAGTGCCTCTGCTAGATATTTTTACTTCTGTAGCACCTCAATGAACTAATCAGTCAACTCATAGTGTGGATGGCCACAGTAGTCAATTTCTTTTCCCAGAACCAAAGTGTTGATTTTCTTAACTGTTTAGACTATACATATGACTATACAATGAAATGCTATGTGAGGAAATCAAAATGGCACTTAGGAAGATGAAGCACTGCTATAGTAGATCCTAAATAAATGCTGACCAACTGTACTCAGTAGTTTGATATATCAAATATGTTATATATAAAATTGATATATCATAACCCTTAACTATCACTTGGAAAGAGGAAATATTCTTTGAGGTATATGCATTTCCCAAATGTGAATAAATAATTAAAAGTAGAATGCTGTGCATTTTAAATCCATGAGCAAAGAGAGGATTTACTACACTCAAACCATGGAATAGAAACTGTAGATGATAATAAATTCCATATCTCTTAAATATTCATCTTTTAGAAATACAGTATGCATAAACTATCAACACATTTTAATGGTTAGATCAATCTTGTTTCTTCTAAGTCTATATGAGCTTGAGTTTACCTCCTAGTAAATCCTCTTATGTCTCTGTAGAAATTCTTAAGACCTCAACTCAGTGCTGTGTGGTGCTGACTCTCAATACTTTGTAGAAAGTTTCTTCCCCTTTAAAAGTCTTTTTATTCTGATTTATGAATTTTGCTTTAAATTCATATGTTCTCATAAACAGCTAAGTTTCTTGTAGTTTTTATTAAGAATTTCATAGAATATCAGAAATTTTCAGATGCCAGAGAAAACTAAAAATAGGTCATCACAAATCTATCTATTATCTTGTACTTGAATTTGTTGAACTATCTTTTTTTATAATATGGACAACATGAATTTTACTTTTGTTCTTATGGGATTGGTAAGGAACTCTCTAATTTAACTAAATATGATTGAATTACTTACGGTTTTATTTCAGTCCTTCAAAAGATCTGGAATTCAATGGAGCAGATGTTCTTCACACCCAAGTAAAATTGTTTTTTAAAGGAATGCTGTGTTCAGATTCCTTGCCTAGATAACCTTCTCATTATGAACTTCCATTAACCTTGCAAGACTGGTCACAGGAAGATATTCCATAATTGAAACCAGGCTTGAAACTTTTCCTACTTGGTAAGATTTGTGCTCAGCTGACTCGACTTTAAAGAAACTAAGTCTACCTCTATGCCATAAGGAAGTGGGACATTAATACCATGTGAATTACTAAATAATGTTTCAACTAATTGTTTAGATATATCTTAAAGGCAAGCATTGGGCACTTTATTCAGTAGCAGAATTAGGCATACTATATTGGGGTGATGCCTTATTACATCCACTCTGGGTTCAGTTCCCCAAATTTGCTTTCTCATTTTCAGGTTAGGTCTCCAGAAAGGTGATTATTATCTCAGATTCTAGGACTGACTTGTAGGTGACTATTTCTATTCCTAGCATAGCTCATGAGCCCCTACTAGTGTACTTTCTATTAACAAACTAGTCATTAGGATCAATTAACTCTTATAAATGTAATTTATTCAAATAGTATAGAAGGAACGATTGACACAAAGGTTACCCCCACCTCTAGGGGCACACTCTAAAACAAACAAGCCCAGGTCCATGTAGCACAAGGGACATTAGTAGCCAAGGCAACTGTTTCAAAAATTTGATATCCGTTTTCTGGAATGTCAAGAATTCCCTTAAAGTCCTCAAAACATCCACCCACTACTGGAAATAACTTCTATATTGCAAATTTTCCTCAACTGGGCTTCCTCTTCATAAGATACTGCATCTCAATTGGATCTGTCAATCTACTGGATTCTTCTTGCTTGTTCCTATGTGTAATCTGTAATCTCACCATCTCCAACTTCAAGTTCAGCTCCAACCCTTGCCTGAGGTACCATTATACTCTTTCAAAAGTATCAGAGTCTTTTTCTTATGATTGATAGGAGTCAATTTCTGCTCTTTTGGGGCCTTATTCTGAGTTTTGTCACATCCTAGGCAGGTCGTGAGAGAATAGTGGTTCAATTTTGCCTTGTAATAAGTCTTTCAGGTTTATTGTTGGGGCTTCTTATTAAGAGACCTCACCTTAACTTATGGTGAACATCAAGTCAATTTTCCAAATATCTGCAAATTACATTCAGTAATAGGCATTTCTTCCAGTAATAGTTAAAACATCTTTGGACTTCAGGAATCCCTAATTCTTTTATGCTATATTTTTTTCTTTGTTCTATGCAAATATGTGGCTATGGTAAAGATGCTATGATTTTCTGTTCCCTGAGAGCAAGTTCATTGTCTCTTGATGGCCTTTTTCATACAATTGAGTTATTCAGTGCTCAGATCTTCTTCAAGGTTTGGAAAAATTCAGTTACACCTAAAGCCACCTTATCTTTATGTATCATTATTTCTGCCCTTTTCTTTATTGATCTGTGTATTTGCTCCTCAAACATGACAGGAAACAACGTCTTCAAAAGGAGGACTCCATATGAAGGCATTTTTTTTCTCAATTGAATCTTTAAATTGCAAATATAAAATCATATCTCTTAGCATTCTATTTGAACTCTTTCTGGTTAAAACAACTGACAGTTTCTATAGTGTATGTAAGACAGATATTAAAAACAGAGATTGTATATAAAGGGTGTAGGCACACATATAATTTTTCAGATAATAAAACAGGAAAACTTTACTAGAGACCTCACTCCAAGACACCAGTGACTCATTAAATATTCATCATTTAATTAGGTCATTCTGAATTTACTTAACTATGTTATCATCTAATATGAATGTCTCTATGTTATCTATAAGACTAGAATTAGGAACTTTGTTAAAAATCTTTGCTAACATAACTAACTCTGAATCTGTAACATTTCCCTTTTCTACTGGTCTATTTATCCTCTCAAAAAAGAAAATGATGGTAGTTTGACAAGACCTATTTTCCTTTTTTTTTCCTATATTTTATTTTGATAGAAACAACTTAATAAAAACACAAACAACTTCTTCTTCCCAAAGGAAATACTCTTGTTTTCCATACTTAAATAAATATTAAAATTACCATAAATACATAAGTAATGTTTGTATTTATATGTTGATAAATATAATTAATAATACACATAAGGACAAATATCTATTTACAATGTCATGACTACTGTTATAGTCCATTGCCTCAAGCTTTCAGTATTTCACTAGTTGACCTTTTATCTTCTTGAAATTACATTTTTCTTTACAGTTGTTAAATAAAATCTATTTTCAAAATTTTTAATAAGTTAAAAAACTTGTCTAGTTGAAGGAGCTCTCTCCATCTTCTTTCTTGTAAAGATAGCAACTCCACAACCATGACAGGAAAAAAATCTCTTCAGTTTTCCTCATGAGATTACTCTTAATATTCCCTCTCCATAGTTTTTCAAGGAGATCCTTATAGATGCTCATGGATCACAGATAACACAAACGCTTCCCTGACTTCAAAAGGAGAAAGACTCCATATTAAGTCATTTTTTTTCTCAACTGATTCTTTAAATTGCAGATACAAAGTCCTATTTCTCAGCATTCTATTTGAACTCTTTGTGGTTGTAACAACAGTGAAAATTTCTATTTCCAAAACAGGAGTTACATATAAAATCAGTTTTTTTTACACAGCATAGGCTCACAAGATCCTCACCTTCTAGAAATTTATAGCTAATGACTTCTCCCATGACTTTTACAAAAGTTTTTTTTTTTTACTTTAATCCATCTATTAGGTTTGTAAATTCTGTGAATCAGTAGAATATTTCTAAAATCTAACTAGTGTTGCAAGTTACTCTACCCTGTTTTACCCCAAATATTTTATTTTTACTTTCTTAAGGGGTGTTTCAGTATTGGCAACTTAATGATCCATAACTCAGAGCACTCGTCTAGAAAATGAGATTTATATGTCTTTGAATAGAGAAAAGAATATTGAAAGAAATGGGGTTTACCAGCAGTTAGGACTATATTTTTTCTTTAGCTTTTCTATGTCACATTAAAAGAGCAATGTGCCAGGAGTTTGACAACTTGTATCATACATGACAAATAAAGATATAATATTTATTTTTGTCACTGGATTCTGTTTAAAGATCATGACTTGTTATAAATCTGAAATACTATGAACGTGTTTAAGTGGATTTATATGTAGACAGATATGTTTTATCTATGATTTGTGTATGTATTTATGAAAGTTTATCTGTCTACATAAATTTATGTATGTATCTAACTAATCAATAAATATGTAGTATCTATTATGGTCTCCTTTTCCACAGATTTCATGCATCTCCATGGTTAGGGTGCCTTAAGAGCCATTTGTTTCTTGGGATTCTACAGGTTAGGCGAATGATTAAATATGTGCTATAATCATTTATGAATCCCCATTATTGTGCTTCCCATTAACTATCAGCCAGTAGATTTCAATTAGCAAAGGTATTTACAAAAATAGAATAGTAAGTATTCTGGTGTGAGGGCTTGCTGAACCATTTCCAACACTGCTCCTCCACCTTTAGTGTCTACCTGGCATTCATCTTCCATCTGTGACTCCAAGGAATGGTAGCATGCACTGAGCCCACATATTATTAAATTGTCTCAGAGGATGGGTTATACCAGATTGAAGGTAGCCAACAGATCTCAAACCAGTCAGTGAATTAGGGGGGTGTCTACCTCAAGTATATGAAGACTTCAGCCATTGCTATGGGACTATTAGAACAATATATTCAAAAGGCCATGAAGGTGGATAAAACAGGTACTGTGTAGCACTTGGAGCTTGGTCAGACATCAAAGATGTCAAGGTCATCCATTGGATCCTGGATCATCACCAATCATCCTGACTTTTGTCTTGCCACTGGACTTTGATTATGTGGAAGAGAGTGAGGTTGATAACTTTTTGCAGCTCTGCTTCATTTAAATCCAATTCACGCATAAGTCAAGACATCACCCTATGATGTACTGGTCCTCTTTGAAAGTGAACGACAAATATGCAAGTTGAGATGAAGGTTGAATGCTTTCCCCTAGGGATAAATTATGTAATCTCTCTTTATAAAATAATTATAGAAAAACAGCAGTGGGTTGTTGGATACCGAGTTGGACCTACCTATCTTGAGGGATATAATATATTCACAATTAAATAGAATATATTTTTAAGCAGGAGAAAATCCTGATGAGAGCAAAGGATGGTATCTTTATCCCTTTGGCACATTATTCTGTCAGACCTGTTCCACTATGACATATAGCTTCATAGAGATTTTAAAAAAGTTTTCCTCATATAAAAAATAGCTCTTAGATTTTTCCTTGAGCAAAAAAAACCCACCATTGTTTTAATCTCAGTTATTTTCTCAGAGAAAGGCATAGGTAATTGCTTATGAAAAGTTCCTTTCAATTTCATGAAAAATTTGAAGTACAAATACAGAATATCAGCATTCTCTCTTGAAACTCATTCTCTTTATCAAACAAAATCTTTTCCCCCAACAAGTCTCAGACTGTCTGGATATAGAGTTCATTATTTCAGTCTCTAGCGACTTAGAACATTTTATCATATATTTCTTTAATGGTAATCAATGAATGAGTTTTCACATAATTTTTTCTTTCCTTTCAAAGTACTTTGAATTTTAAGAAAAAAACTGAGTTCATGAGTCACATCAATAGAAAAGAAACATGACATATTGTATGCAGTCAAATATAATTAAATATTTAGAAATGTTGCTGCTAATACAATAGCAGGATGACACATTTTCCAGGATATATGAAATCCTGAAAACAACTTGGTAACAACAGTATTTTGAAATCTAGTGGCAATAATATAGATTTTTTAAAAGCATGATCCAATGAGAAATGAACTATAGGCTTTCATACGTACTTGTAATTAGGTGTATACAAAAATCACACTGTATTCATAGCATATTTAAAAAAGTAAATATCAGTAGAGCAATTGAAAATTTATTTAGTTATCACAGTATTATAGAGCTAGATATAGAAGAGCCTTTTATTAATTTATGCCACCAGTCCCCTCCTCCAACTTTATAGATTATTTGCCAAATATCCTCTAGTTAATGAGTGGAAGAGGTAGGGTTTGAATTAGGTCCGCATTAATATCACATTAATGACAGGGACAATTTGTCCCTTTTCTGTTTTGGGATCATTTTACATGTTTCTTGTACGTGGAAGACACATGCTAAATTCTTATTTAACTGAATTGAATTTACAATAATGCCACACACACTGACACTGGTATGTGGTCTTGTAGAAACTTTCATATCCATGTTTTATACATTTGGATGAAAATTATTTCTTCAAAGCAAAATCTCTGTGTCATTGAACGTTCTGAAGTGCCTTCTGGATCATCACACATAGGTTAAATTAGGTTTAAAATAATGCTATTGATAGGTTATTTTATGATGCTACCTCAAAAACTTGTAAAAATAAATTTCTTAGTCCATAGTTGGCACTCTCCTACCCAAAGTCTTCAGTGGCTCCACAGTACCCATAGGATAAAATATGAAATCCTTAACTTGACGTTTAAGATCTGTGGTATTTTCAAATCAACTAAATAGATGGTTTAATATTTTGTAGCCCCTGATTTTCCTTGTTCTTTGTTTTACATACTTTTCTTCATATACTCTGTGTTATAGAGGCAATCTGATTCATTTAGTATTCCCTTATCAAATATTCAAATGCTTCTGTAAGTTCATTAATCTAGGATTTCCCTAAGTAATATGGGCCATAATTTAACTGCCATGATATCCTAGAACCACTCAAATGAAAATTGAAAGAATTTACTGATCACCTCCTGAAAGAGATCCTAAAATAAAAACTTTCAGGAATATCATAGCCCAATTCCAGAGCTCCCAGTTCAAGGAGTAAATAGTGCAGTTAGTCAGAAAGAAATAATTCAAATATTGTTGAGTCACAATCAGGATTACACAGCATTTAACAGTGTCTACATTAAGGGACTGGAGGTCTTGTTATGTTATACTCCAGAAGGTAAAGAAGCTATGATTACAAGCAAGAATCATCTGCCCAGCAAAACTAAGTATAATTCTTTCGGGGAAAATATTAACCTTCAAAGAAACAGAGGACTTTCAGGCATTCTTGAGGAAAAGACCAGAGTTGAACAGCAAAAGTGATTTTCAAATGCTAGATTCAAGAGAAACATAAAAAACTAAATAGGAAAGAGAAACATAAAGGATTCAATAAGGCTAAATTATTTAAATTTCTATACAGAAAGATGATACTTAGAATTTAAGAAATTTATCATGATTAGGATATTTAGAAGGAATATACATAGACAGAGGGCATAGCTATAAATTGACTATTAAAGAGTGATATCCAAAAAAGGGGATGAGAAAGAGGATTAGGAGAAGAGGGAAGGGAGAGGTAGAATGGGATAAATTATCTCACGTGAATATGTGTGGAGATAATACAGTGAAGGGAAAACTGGAGGAGCGGTGGACAATGTTTGAACGTTACTTTCATTGGAACTCCCTCAAAGAAGGAATAATATACACACTTAGTTGAGTATAGAGAAATATGTTACTGTATAGGGAAGTATGAAATGAAAGGGATAAAAGGGGGGGGGTGATAGAAAGAAGGTCCAGTTGGGGGAGACTTTTGAGCATATAAGGATTGAGAAGACAGAGGGAGAGGGAGACAGATAGAAGGAAGGAGAGCGAAACGCGAGAGAGAGAGAGAGAGAGAGAGAGAGAGAGAGAGAGAGAGAGAGAGAGAGAGAGAGAGAGAGAGAAATACAGGAAAATACATGGTTGGTAATCATAAATATGAAAGTGAATGGGTTGAATTCTCCCATAAAAGAGAATCAGATAGTAGAGTTAATTAAAAACCAGACTCCTACAATACATTGTTTACAAGAAGCAGATTTGAAAGATAGAGACATACACAATAAATGCAATGGGCTAGAGTAGAATTTATTATGCTTCAGTTGAAGTGAATAACAAGAGGGTTACAATATTAACTCAGACAAAGTATAAGTAAAAATTGACCTAATTAATAGATAAAAGAAGGAAATTATATATTGCTAAAAGGTGTTATAGAAAATGAAATAATATCAATACTAAACATATATGTACCAAATGGTATAACATCAAAACTTTAAAAGAAGCTAAATGAGTCTCAGTGGGAAATAGTTAAACTATACTACTGGGCTAACTCAGTATTTCCCCTCTCAGAACTTGATAAATCTAACAAAGAATAAACAAGAAAGAAATAAAGATGTGAACAAAGTTTTAGCAAAGTTAAATATAAATATCTCTGGAGAAAATTAAATGGGACTATAAAGGAAAATACATTTATCTCAGGAGTACATCTCACCCACACAGAAAACTGATCATGTATTAGGGCACAAAAGAAGAAATTTTAAATGCATCTTTTTTTAGATAATAATGGTATAAATATTGCATTAAAAACGTAGAAAGATTGATTAACAATTAATTGGAAATTAAATGACATAATCCTAAAGAATGTCTGGATCTAAGACCAAATCATAAAAAAACAATTAGTAGTATGATTAAAGAGAATGACAACAATCAGACAATATGTAGATATTTGTGGAACACTGCCAAAGCAGTACTTAGGGGAAAACTTATATTATTAATACTTACATTGGTGAAATAGAGAAAAATCAGATTAATGAATTGGATGTGCAATTAAGAAGAAACTTAGAAAAATAAAAAATTCTAAATCCTCAATTAAATATTACATTGAAAATAATGAAAATCAAAGGAGGGATTAATAAAATTAATAGTAAGAAAACCATTGTATTTATAAATAAAATGAAAAGCTTGTTTGATTAAAAAAAATAAAATAACCAAGCTATTTGTTAATTTGTTCTTAAGAAAAGAGGAAACCAAATTGCCAGTATCAAAAATACAAAGGGTGAATTCAATAATGTTGAAAAGGAAATTAAAGCAATTATTAGAGTTATTTTACCTAATTATATGTCATTAAATCTGATAATCTAAATGAAATTAATGAACATTTACACTAATATAAATTGCCAGAATAACAGAAGAGAATTTAGTATTTAAATAAACCCATCTTTGAAAAAGATATCGAACAAGCCATCAATGAAATGAAATCAATGAAAAACTCCACAGGGCCAGATGGATTCACAAGTCACTTCTACCAAACATTTAAAGAACAATTAATTTAATATTATATAAACTATTTGGAAAATAGATAAAGAGGGAGTTTTACCAAATTCCTTTTATGATAAACATATGGTGCAGATATCTAAATGAGGGAAAGAAGAGAGGAAGAAAACCATAGATCAATTTCCCTAATGAATATGGATGCAATTTTTAAAAATAAAATACTAGCAGGGAGATTACAGCAACATGTCACAAGGATACTATGACCAAGTGAAAATTATGCTAGGAATGCAGGGCTCAAAAATTATCAGCATAATTTATCATATGAACAGAAACCATATGATTACCTCAATAGATGCAGAAAAGGCTTTTAAAAAATAAAACACCCATTCATATTAAAAAACACTAGAGAGCAAAAGACTAAATGGAGCTTTCCTTAAAATTATAAGTAGAATTTATCTAAAACTGTCAACAAGCATTTTCCGTAATGGACATAAACTAGAAACCTTCCCAAGAAGAACATTAATTACACAAGAATGCTCATTATCACCGTTATTATTCAATAAAGAGTATACTAGAAATGATAGCTGTAACAATAAGATAAGAAAAACAAATAAAATGAATTAGGGCAGTGAAGAAATAAAACTATCACTTTTTGCAGATGATATGATGGTATACATAGAGAATCAACTAAAAAACTAGTTCAAATAATGAACAACTTTAGCAAAATTGCAGGATATAAAATAAATTCACATAAATCATCAAGATTTCTATATCAATAGAAATATATCAAACTTTATCAATAAAGTCCAGCAACAAAAGACAGAAAAAGAAATTCCATTTAAAATAACTCTAGACAATATAAAATATTTGGGAGCATACTTGCCCAGAGAACCATAGGAATGCAATTAAAAAATATTTTTCACAGAAATAAAGTCAGATCTAAACAATTAGAAAAATATAAATTGCTCATGGACAAACTGAGTCAATACAATAAAAGGAATTAATGAAAAAAATGTGCAGGAAGGTGGACTACTATACAAAGTTTCAAACTGTATTATAAAGTGGTAATCATCAAATAATCTGTATTGGCTAAGAAATAGAGTGGTGGATCAGTGGTATAGGTTACAGACACAATATACAGGTGCACAACCATAGTAATCAACTGATAGATTGAGACCCAAGCTTTCAGGACAAAAACTCACTATTTGACAAAATACTGCTGGGAAGACTAGAAAACAGTACAGTAGAAATTAGGTAGAGAAGAACATCTTAAGCTACATCTCAATATAGGATCAAAATGGGTACATGATTGAGATATATAAGTATGATATACAAATTAAGGGACCACGAAGAGTAGTTTACCTGTCAGATGTATGGATAAGGAAAGAATTTATGGTCAAACAAGAGATAAAGAACATTGTGAGATACATAATGGATAATTTTGATTATGGTAAATGAAAGAATCCTAGCACACACATACCAACACAACCAAAACTAGGAGAAAAGCAGAAAGCTGGGAATTTTTTTTCCAGTAAGTGTCTCAAAACCCTAATTTTTCAAATGTATAGAGAATGGGGTCAAATTTTTGAGAATATAAGTCATTCTCCAATTGACTGCTGGTCAAAGGATATGAACAGGCAGTTTTCAGATGAAAAAATTGAAGTTTTCTATAGTCATGTGGAAAAATACTCTAAATCATGAGCAAGTAAAAATACAAATTAAAAAATACTCTGAGATACTGCTTCATATCTAATTGACTAATATCACAAAAGAGGAAAATGATAAATAGTGAAGGAGATGTGGCAAAATTGGGACACTAATGCACTGTTGGTAAAGTTTTGAACTGATCCAACCATTTTGGAGAGCAATTTGGAACTGCCTGGCTATATAATTGTGCATACCCTATTGATCCAGAAATATCACTATTAAGTCTCTATTCAAACTGAGAAATTTGAAGAGAAAAGGACTTAGTTTTTCAAAAATATTTATAGCAGCTCTTTTTGTGTTGGTAAAGAATTGGAAATTGAGGGGATGCCCACTCATTATGAATGGCTGAACTAATTGTAGTCTATGATTGTAATGAAATAATGTAGTACTATAAAACATGATGAGTATGATGATTTCACAAAAATCTTAGATTTAGAACAGCAAAGTGAAGTGAGCAAAATTAGGATAATGTATACAGTAACAGCAATATTGCATGATGATCAACTGTGAGTGACAGCTATTCTTGGCAATACAATAATCCAAGAAAATCCCAAAGTAACCCTGATGAAAAATATTATCCATATCTGGAGAAAAAACTGATAGAGTTTGCATGCAGATTAAAACATACATTTTTCCTTAATTTTTTGTGATTTTTTTTTCTTTTTTTGGTCTGTGTTTTCTATCATAACATGACTAATGTGGAAATATGTTTTGCTTGATTGCAAATGTACAACATATATCAAATTACTTACCATAAAGAGGGGCAGGTAAGAGAGGGAGGGAAAGAATTTGAAACAACCAAAACATGAATGTTAATTGTTTTTCCATGTAATTGAGAAAAAATAAAATATTATTAAGGGAGTATGAGAAGCAGATCTAGGGGTTAGAGGGAAAGCATTTCAAGTAGATAAAGCAATACTTCTTGTCTGACATTTCTCCTAAATTCTCTGGGCTTACTGATTCTTCCACTCTGTTTGAGTCTGTTAATACTCATCCAGTCTTCACACACCTCTATCTAGGTAGTATTTGTTTACCTTGACTTTACAAGATACACTCTTGTTTTAGTGTTTTTTATTAAAGTTTAGTAAATATAAAATTCAATACAAGGAAACCTGGGACACAGTAAGTAAAGCAAGCCAGATTTATTGGGGGGAAACACTTTTAGTAAAACATATTACTTAGGAAAGATGATGGAAACAGGATAGGTCCAATGGGAGCAGGGGCACAAGCCAACTCCTACTGGCAAGTGTTATATTTTCTGTATGAGCATATATATCTAAGGAATGGCAGATGCTATAAATCAGGGATTAAGTCATTATTCTATTGTTTATATAGACCTAATCGTGATAATATTAATGCAAATTAAACATAAAAGTGCATTGTGGATTAAGTCCACCAACCCCTTGACCACAACAGAACTGATTGTTAATCCTTTATGAACACAGTCTTTGCTGGAAGCAAGGGTGAAATTAGATATCCTCATGTGGCACTGGATGGAATTAGGCATATAAATTAAATAAAATCTGGTAATTTTTATAGGATTTTTACCTGAGTTGAATGAGACCAGATATTTATTGCAAAGGAAAGGATTGAAGAGTCTGGATCCAGGAAATAATACTTCTAAACTTTTGCTAGTCTATATGTGGCAAGGTTGGGAGAGGAAGAGATGTTTGGGAAATAGGTGACTAATTTATATAAATCTGGGTGGGGGAGTAGTTTTGCACAGTTATTCCTGCTTTCACTCTGATAGGGTGACGCAGGAGTTTTGAACTTCCCTGGTGCTTCTTCATTTAAAGGGTTGAGAAGGCTAATGAGGTCAATAAAGTTTCAAGCCTTTACAACCCATTGATGTTTTGATCCAGGGTCTCTTCTTGCTATCCCCAGAGATAACACTTGGGCCTATTTATATTGCAAATCTTTTGCTTCTTTGATGCTGTTTATGGAATACCTCAATGGAATTTTCAACTAGAGATAAATTGAAGGGAGGAAGTAAGAGATGAAACCAGAAGAGAGAGTTGGATCTAAATCATGGATGAGCTTAAATATCAAGGAAAGTGCTTACATTTTAGCAAAATCTTAAATAAAATAAAGGAATCTAATGGTGGAGCTTGTGGGGTTGAATGAGATCCTGCCTACTCTCTTGCAAAACTGCATCATATGGGCAGCATCATCATCATATTGGAATATAGTTATACCTTCCACATCATGGGAGTTAGGATTGTGATTCCCCTGGGATCTGAAAAAGTCACATAAATTTTTTTTGGCCCTCCATATGAGAAGATTTGAATTATTATGGTATTAAAAGATAAAATATATTAACACTGCACTATACTATACATATATCTTATGCATTACTCAGTTTCCAAACTTCTTCTGTGTCAAGTACTGACCTGTGCAAGTCATCAAGTGCTTCTTCAAAACTCTCCCCGAATTCTCATTTAATTTCTTAATCAACTCACAATTGAAATTGTGATGTGGAAAGTCATGATGTGCAAAGGATAGCTATATTACACTGGCACTCAGAGAACTGGATGTGAGTCCTATGTCTGCCACTTAATAGCTTTGTGACCAAGAATAAGCCACAACCTCTCTGAGTTTTGATTTTACATCTTTCAAATGAGAATAATAAAATTAATTCTCTGAACAGTACAGGTTTACCCACACAGTTCAAGCCTAGTCAGTTTTTTGCAGGGAGAGTTTGCTATAGAGAAAAAGACATAGATTCATGAAAGTTGTAGTCTAACCTAAATAGAGTGAGTTTTTCTGGCTACTGTAGCATAAACTCCTTAATTCCAGTTATATCTCATTTTCCTCTTACCCCAATCCTCTTGTACTCCTTTTCTGCAGAATCTATAATACAATGTTCCAAGACAAAACCTCATAGCTCTAAAGATCCCCCAGTAGGAAATAAAATGCTCATATAAACACTCTTTTTTAAACTTTGAGGCTTTAGTGTGCATATAGTAAAGGGTTTTTTTGTCTTTAACCTCTTCTATCTCTTTCTACAACAGAACCTATGAACATCGGATGTATTGGTATTAAATATAGAAATTGGTAAACTTACTAAAATATTCAAAGGTAGACTACAAAACATGACAGGAAATTTATCCTCTCTTATTGTAATGAGTGGTCTTGCTTTCTAGTCTGTCACAAACATTTAAACATATTCTCGATCTGCTGATAGAAATGAAAAATAAATCTTGGTAAAAATGAGGTAGAAAATAAAAGAGTAAGAAGGACACTGTCCATGCAAGGGGACATTATTGTTACCACTCTGTTAACTAATGACAACATGAAGATTCAGCTCTATAGAAAGTATTAAACTTTTCTCCTGCAAAGAACCTCTAACTCAAAAGACTTGAGTAATATGAATACATGAGGATTCACTCTGCCATATGCATCAATAACATAGCCAACAGATGAAAGGAAAAGCTTCTATTAAATGCCTCCCCCATTCAATAAATCATTCTCATGATTCATACTAAATTATGCATAATATTCTTTAAAGCAACTTCTCTATTACTTGGACCTACTTTAGAACAAAATAATACAAGCAATGAAACACGTTCTTTTTTTTTTTTTTTACTATTTTCTTGAGTTTAACTTCTGTAGAAAATTAGAAAGGGGCAGGTGATCACATGGTGGTCAGAAGAAGCAATACAAAGGCATTTCTGAAGTCTCTCTCAAGAACTTTGGATTTGATTGTGCAGCATGGGAGACACGGGCACAGTACTGCTCAGCATGGCTTGCCTACATAAGAAAAGGCACTGTGCTCTTTGAGCAAAGCAAAATTGAAAGAGCACAAAGCAAACATAGGATGCACAAATTTAGAGTAACCACACAAAATATTCATATAAACTACCTGTGCCCAATCTGTGGTACAGCATTCCTAGCTCATATTGATCTGATCAGCCACAGTCCGACACAGTAAAATTTCACTTTATCATGGTGATGTCATTTTGTTCTCTCTAAAAACGAAGGACAACAACCAACCATTTTCTCCTCCAACCCATTATGGAGCTCCCAGGTTTGGAAAGGTCTTTATTGTTGGGCAAGGAAACACTAAATAGGTGATAGTGCAGAACGATTCTCCCAGGCCTGTGAAGAGTCAGTGACTATGCAGGAGGTGCCATCACCTTAATTGTATCCCTGATGCTACTGGATTTGCTCTTAATTACAGTCACTAAGTTTTACATTGAAATACCTGCTAAGTATGAAATAAGTATGCTAAGTATCATTTCTCACATATACCTGAAAGTTTAAACCTAGAATTCTCCAAGATTTATTCACTCCTTTAAGGAGCTGCCACATTATTTTGTTTAGTCTTTGCTATAGTCATATTTTATTTTTTTCTTTTCTTCTTCTAGCCAGTTTTAATTCTCTGTTTCATGATGTCTACAGGGACCAGTTGGCCTGCCTCAGTCACTCCCTTCTCCACAGCAGCTTAGCTCTCATTTTGTCACTAGTTCTTTCCTAGCTCCTGTTGGTTTCTACTAAGGTTTGCTCTTACATAGAAAGTCACAAAAATACAAGGAGCTACAAAGCACGACATTTTCTAGTTGTGGCTTCCCCCTATAAAGTGTAGTTCCTGCAACTACAAAACTCTTACAGTGAATCCTAAAATAAGTGGTTCACCTCAAACACTTTTCCACAGGCAACAGTTAAAGTACAGGGAAAGATGCCATGGACTCCAGATAGAAAATTAAGATTCAAATGAATTTGCAATCACTTTACTTGTGCACCTTGGTTCATTAAATGAATTTACCTTTGTCTCACGTGAAGCCACTAGTAGGTTCAAGTAAAAAATAATATATACATATATATATATAATAAATCGTATATATATATATAATAAATCCTTATGTTCAGAAACTATTTTCAGTGTTATTCAAGAGTGAGAGATGTTCTTTTATCTATAATAAGCTCCTGGATTGGGTGATTTTGAAGTTTGATAGTCTATCAGTGCAATCTAGCAAGGTAACTACACTTTAAAAACTTATCATTCATCATTTCCCTCAATATTTTGGAACTACACAAAATTTTGAAGTCAAGCTGTTATTCCCTTTGCCAGAGCACAAGTCAAGGATTTCAATTAGTTTCAGCTGGTCACCTAATCCTTTAAGCTTCTAATTTGTCAAGAAGTTTACAAATAATTTATTAATCATAATACTGTAAAGTAAGGTGAATATATACCAGGCTGACTTCTCCTTCACCTATGTAGAGTCTAATAAAACAACTATGATATATATAAACTCATATACACACATTTATATACACATATACTTAATATATATATGCATACATATAGACACATACACATATCTATGCAGGCATATACCATATGCATATAATCACACATATATTCAATGTACACATATATAATATGCATACCCCAAGCCTTAAACCCAGTTCTCTCTGAAGCTCACAGATTGGCCCACAATATGTGCTTTCCCAAGCTCTATTTCATGACTCTATTTTGTGCCCTCCTGACTTAGAGTGAAGGTCAATGGTAATTATTTCTATTTGGTATGGGAAACCTCAGGGTCTTCTCCTCCCAGCTTGATTTTTTCTTTTTTTGTAATTGAAAGAGCTATTTTTCATTAATTCCTTAAAGAGCCCTATTCACTGAATGTCATTACCTCACTTTAAGGGAGCACCTGAAAGGGATTTAGCCTAAAAGGACCAACATCTTCCATTGCATTCTGGGCCATCTCCAGTTATCCTGATGAATATCAGGCCACTGGATCCAGATGGCTCTGAAGAATAAGGTAAAGCTGGTGATCTGACACAGCCCTCCCACACTTAAATCAAAGTCAACTGCAAATCATGCCATCATTTCCATAATGTCATGGTCCTCTTCGAAAATGAAGGCAAAGTACTACAAATGAATACAGCCCATTTGCATTTTCTTATTCAGTTCTGGGCTTAGCCAATACGATAGAATTTTAACACCAACATCCTCCTGTTCTTGAAATATGTCCCTGAATCATGGAATGAACCAATTTCTGAAGAATCAAAAGTTTCTGTTATCCACCTTCTATGGTCTTAGTTTTTTTCCCTTTTCTGGGCATTTTTCTCAGCCAGTTACTTGATTTCTAAGAGTCCTCTCTCCCCCTGGCCTAAATCCGCCTAGCCAGTGCTTGGGGTCTGAGATTCAAATGCTGCTCCCCAGCCTCAGGGCTTTTGGCGGCAGGCTTATCTGCTGGTTCTCAGGTGGGGGCAGGGCCGCCTCTCAGGCTCAGTTCCCTCAGGGGGTTTATACAGAGATCCTTTGTAGTGGAGCTGGGTTGGAGTTCCTGCCTGCTCTGGGAGTCTCTGGCCAAGCTGCCTCAGCGTCTGTCGCAGCGGCCGCTTACCAGGGGGTCCGAGTCCCGGAGATCCCCCGCTCCCCTCTGAGCCAGTCTCTCTCACTGACCTGCGCGTCTGTGGGTGGTGGGACCTTCGCGGCCGCCCAGAGATTCGGGTCCCTGACACCTGCTGGGCTCTGCTCGCTCCTCTCAGTGCCGCGTGGCCGGGGCGGAGGAGGGGAGCGCACGGCCGGACAGGACTCGGCTCCCGTCTGAGGTACCTTTGCGGTCGGTTCTTCAGGGCTCTCTGCAACGGAAATCTCCTTCGCTGTGTTGCTGCACGGCCTCCACTGCTCCAGAATTTGTCAGGAGTTCTTTTTACAGGAAATCTATGGGCTGTGGGTTCCGACCTAACATAGGTGAGTCTTTCTACTCCGCCATCTTGGCTCCGCCCCCTCAAGTTTCCGTTATCCAAAAGAAAATGGGAAGTTATATATTAAACATATTAAAAGAGATGTCTGATTAAAAAAAGAGGTTATTGGGACATTAATTGTCAATGTTAAAAGATTGCTCCTAAGTAATATTGGGAGACTCTGAAGAAATTAGCCAAAACACTGAGTAGATTTTCTGTGAATAACTTTTGGAAACATGTTGGGAGTAAGTCAGACTCAGACTGAACATATTTCTTTAGGTTCAGAGGGGAAATAAAATGAGAGAAGTATGGAAATGGGACTAACATGACAGAGAAGATCCAGGAAGTTGCCTGAGCCCTCCTTAGTTTCCCTAAAGCAACTTTAAATCAAGGCTCTAAATAAATTCTGGAGTGACAGAACCCACAAAAGATGGGATGAAACAGCTTTCCAACCTAAAATAACTTAAAAGGACTGCAGGAAAGGTCTGTCTCACTTGGGTAAAAGTGAAACACAGTTCAGAGTAGGTGGCAGGCAAGCCAAAAGGAAATTCTTAGCCACAGCACAGACCAGCAAATGAGGCATTTCTGTCCTAACTCAGCCGGTCAGTGGTGATGCCTCCAGTTGCACCACAACAGGCAAACTCCCAGCCCCCAAACTTCCAGTACAATAAACATGACTGGACCAGGTTATCCCAGTGTAGTGGGCAAGCTGCCAGTCCATAAATCCCTGGCACAGAAAGCCAGGAAGCAAGTACTCTATAGCACAAGAATCTTAGGACAGTGCCTCCTGAAACCTAAAGCAGAGCTCAGCTTTAAAAGTCACAAAATAGCTGGAAAATGAGAGAACAAATGGAGAAAGCTCTTATGGTGACAGTTAAAATAAAAAACAAACTCAGAAGAAAATAACAATGTCAAAACACTTACATTCAAAGCCTCAAAGAAGAATATGAATTGGTCTCAAGCTCAAAAATTCCTTTTGGAAGAGCTCACAAAGGACGTTAAAAATCAATTAAGAGAGGCAGAAAAAGAATTGGGGAAAAGTAACGAGAGTTATGCAAGAGAATAATGACAAAAAGTGTCAATGCTTGGAAAAAGAGCTCTGAAAACTGACTGAAGAAAACACTTCCTTACAAAGTGGAATTGGGCAAATGGAAAAGGAAGTATAAAACTAACTAAAAAATATACTTACTTAAAGTAAGCTAATGACTCTCTGAGATATCAAGAATCAGTCAAAAAAGTTAAAAAGAATAAAAGAAGAGAAGAAAATGTAAAATTCTTATCCGAAAAATGACTGATCAAGAAAATAGATCCAGAAGAGATAATTTGAGAATGATTGGACTACCTGGAAATTCTGATCTGAAAAAGAACTTTGATAGCACCTTTCAAAAAATTATCGTCCAAATTGCCCTGATATGTTTATATTTCACCAGAGGGCAAAATAGTGATTGAAAGAATCAATTGATCATCTCCTGAAAGAGATATCAAAACAAATCTCTAAAGAATATTAGAACCAAACTCCAGAGCTTTCAGATTAAGGAAGAAAGTACTGCAAGCAGCCAGAAAGAAAAAAATTCAAATATAAAGGAGTCACAGTCAGGGTTACATAGGACTTAGTAGTTATTACATTAAAGAGTTGGAAAATGATACTCCTGAAGGCAAAGGAACTTGGATTAAAATCAAGAATAAAGTACCCAGGAGTCCTACCAAATGCCTTTTATGAGATAAATATGATGCTGGTACCTAAACCAGGAAGAGTCAGAGCAGAGAAAGAAAATTATAGGCCAATTTCCCTAATGACTTTTGATAGAAAAATCTCAAATGAAATATTAGCAAAGAGATTACAGCAATTTATAATGAGGATAATACATTATGACTGGGTAGGATTTATGCCTTGAATACACAACTTGTTCAATATCAACATAATTTACCATTTTAATGAGAAAACCAAGAGAAAACATATGATTATCTCAATAGATGTAGAAAAAAAGCTTTTGAAAAACAATGGCATCCATTACTATTAAAAAGAAAAACTAGCAAACAGAGGAATAAATGGATCTTCCCTTAAAATGATAAGCAGTATCTACCTAAAACCATCAACAAGCATTATATGTAATGGGAATAAAGTGAGAAGATTTCCTAATATGATCAAGAGTAAAACAAGAATGCCCATTATCACCATTATTATTCTAGATATCTATTATTCTATATACAAGAAATGTTAGCCTTATCACCAGTAAGAGAAGGAAAAGAAATTAAAGGAATTAGAACAGGCGACGAGGAAACAAAATTACATGACAGTGTACTTAGAGAATCCTAGAGAATCAACTAAAAACCTAGCTAAAATAATGAATAATTTTAGCAAAGTTGCAGGATGTAAAATAAACCACATTAGTCATCAACAGAACCCAGAAGCAAAAGATAAAAAAAGAATTCAATTTAAAATATCTGCAATGTAGACAATATAATATGTTTGGGAATCTACTGACAAAGCAAACATAGGAACTATATGAACAAAATTACAAAACACTTTCCACACAAACGAATTCAAATCTAAACAACTGGAAAAATTCCTGTCAAACTACCAAAAAATATTTTATTGAACTAGAAAGAATAACAGCAAAGTTCATCTGGAGAAATAAAAGTCAAGAATATCAAGTGAAATTTATCAAAAAAATGCAAAGGAAAGTGGCAGAATTTTACTCGTTCTAAAACTATATACAAAGTGGAAGTCAAAACTATTTGTTACTGGCTAAGAAATAGATTAGGTACACAAGATACAGCAGCAAATGACTATAAATAATCCACTGTTCAATAAACCCAAACACTCCTGCTTCTGGAATAGGAACTCATTACTTGACAAAAACCTCTGGGAAAACTAGAAAATAGTATGGTAGAAATTAGGTATAGGAAAATATCTCACACCATACAAAAAGATAAGGTCAAAATGAGTACATGATTCAGATGAAAAGAGTGACACTAAATACAAAGGCTGACACTAAAAGAAAATTAAGAGAGCATGAAATAGTTTACCTGTCAGATCTATGGAAAACAGAAAAATTTATGACTAAACAGGAAATAGAGAGCATCTGTTGAGGGCTAGGATCGAGTGTGGTTGACATATTCAGGATAGACCTTCGGGGAAACTATTCTTTGACACTGTGCTCGTTATCATCCGAAAAGGCTCTCCATGCCCCACCCCACCCCCCATGTTACTGTCTCCATGAGATAAAAAAGGGAACTACAGAATATAAGGGATATGTAAAATAAATGCCTTCTAGGCTAACAGTCTTTAAGACTGGCCAAATCACTAGGACAGGAGATGAGCAGAATGTCACGTAGACTTGCAGTTTCTGTCTATAAATACCCTGACCCTCGGATCAATAAACAAAGTTGACCTATCTTCCGTTGCTTGCCCGTATCTTTCTTCTTCACCACATCACTGAGTCACACGGGGATGCAGGCCATTGGCCACAAGCATCAACAATGCAAAATGGATAATTTTGATTACATTATATTAAAAAGATTTTGCACAAATAAAACCAATGCAACCAAAATTAGAGAGAAAGCAGAAGTTTGTAAAACTGTTTTTACAACTGTCTCTCAAAAAGCCTCACTTCTCAAATATGTAGAGAACTGAAACAAATGTACAAGAATACAAATCATTCATCTTTTAATAAATGGTCAAAGGATATGAATGGGCAGTTTTTAGGTGAAGCAATTAAAACTATAGTCATATGAGAAAATGTTCTAAATCATTGCCAAATTCAAACAGCTCTGAGATATTACCTCACACCTATCAGACTGGCTAATATGAGAGAAAAGGAAAATGATATATGCTGGAGATGTGGAAAATCTGGGACAATTAATGCATTGTCGGCATTATTGTGAACTGATCCAACCATTCTGGAAAGCAATTGGAAACCTATGCCAAAAGGGCAATCAAATTGTATATATCTCTCAATCCAACAATACCACTACTAAGTCTGCAGTACAAAGAGATTATAAAAAGGTAAAAAGATATACATATAAAAATTATAGTAAATCTATTTGTAGTGGTAAAGATTTTGGAAATTGTGGGGATACTGATCAATTGGGGAATGGCTGAAAAAAATTGTGCCTTATGAATATAACGGAATACTTCTATCGTGTAAGAAATGATGAATAGGAATATTTAAAAAAAACCTGAGAAGACTTATATGAACTGATGCCGAGTGAAGTGAGCAGAACTAGAAGAACATCATACACAGTAATAGCAACACTGTGTTATTATCAACTATTACAGACTTTACTCTTCTTAGAAATAAAATGAACCAAGATAATTCCAAAAAACTCATAATGGAAAATGCTACCTATATCCAGAGAAAGAACTGATAGAGTCTGAAAGCAGATTGTAGCATACTATTATCACTTTCTTTTTTTGTCTTTTTTCTTGTGTTCTGTTTCTTCTTTTATAATATGACCAATGTGGAAATACGTTTAACATGATTGCACATGTTTAGAACCCAATTCCAAATGCTCGCTTTTAGGGTTGGGGTAGGGGGAAGAGGAAGAAGAAGAAAAATTTGGAACACAAAAATCTCATAAAAATGACTATTGGAAATTGTCTTTATATGGAATTGGGAAAAATACTATTTACATTAAAAATGAAATGAGACGTTTTTGGTTATTCAATAGTTAATAAAAGGAAGCTTCCTTAATCCTAACATTGACAGGATGTTCAACAAGGAATCAGGAATACTGAATAGACTTAGTCCCCTTCACCTCCTTAAAGAAGCAGTCTGGTCAGCAGGGCAGGATAAGATCCATGACTGTAGGCATGTTATTTCATGTAAGTAGGATTTTAATGGCTTCATATGACCAGCAAGCAGTGTCAATCAAGCCAAAGGCCACTAGAAAGCTGCATCTAGGAATGGGCTCCTTGAAACTTAGATACTTGGTCCAATCTAGTTTCACTGTTCATTTTGTCATGCACAGAACTAGTCTAATCCACTCTGGGGAACTCTGATATGTAGTTATTCTATCCCAGAGCATTTGGATAACAGTAGTGAGGTAAGGGGGCACAGGGAGTTTGTGATTTTTACCACTGTGTGGAGTCCATACATAGATTATTTAACACAGCTGTTGATATATGGAAGTATAAACAAATGATAATCAAATTCTCTTGAGGAACTTAATAAAAGAGCAGGTTGGTGATCAACAAACAGAAATTTGTAGTAAAGAAAAGTAACAAAATCTAACAAATATAAAAGGGAGTGTTTTTTTTGACAAAAAATTATATATATTAAACAACAAACCCTTTCTTGTGAAGATATTATATAACTGAAATACCTTATGTATTTTTCAAAAAGATGTTTGTAAAAACTATTTGGAACTTTAATTACTCGACTGAATTCCAAATAAAAAGGTGAATGCCACAAAAAAAGGGTTAGATGTCAAAGGACAAATATAAATACTTTTAGTAAAGATTTGGAAATTGAAATATAATTAGCTCAAAGAACTTATGACCACATTTGAGTAATTCTGAAGATCATTGGACACATGCATTCTGCAGATATGCTTAAACATTTTTTTCTTTTGCTCCCAAGAAAGTAAAGATTTGACATGTGTTCATGGTTGTCTTGTCAGATTCCATCTTTATTGAATTCCATGTTCTGTGTCTGTCTCGGTTTCCTTTCTGTTCAAAAGAAACGGGAAAGAAGTCATAGTATCTGATTATATATGAAAGTAACTTTAAATATGCTTTAACTTTATTTTCACTTGAAAGAGCTAGAAGTCTCTGCCAGACTCTTTAGAAGGTAGGAAATTTGGAATCTTTCATTGAGCTGGTAAAACATTTTCTCTACCGGCTTTTCATATACATACATTAAGGAAGAAACTAATGTACTTTGAATTTTCATTCATTTTTTGATTTTCAAAAAAATACTTGAAACATTTTTCAAAAGAAGCATATCTGTGAAATACTAATGCTAATAAGTAAGTATGCATACCTTCCTTGGGGGCTGAGATCTTCAGTTTTCTCTCATGGGCCTTATCATAGAGATCTGCTTCAATGAAACTTCAAATGAACAAAATGATTTAACTATTTACAAGACGTATGGAGTTTGATGTGAAATGAAAACACCAGTTTTTTTTTTGTCTCTGTCACGTTATAGAAATTCATTGGGAGGTCTCAGAATATGTAATATCTGGTATTTAATGTCAGTAAATGAGAGTATGTGAGTAAAGTCTTAAGATATTGATCAGTTGGTCAGAGTAGGACTGGGATAGTGCTGCCACTCCCTATCAGTATGTATCCAGGCATGTAGTTTAGAGAAGGTTCACACCCTAGAGTTTGGTCTTTAATGAGAAAAGTAGGTTCATTTTTCTGATACTTTTCATTTTATTTACTCCTCAATTCAGCACTCTAGGAACAATATTTATTTTAGTTTATTGCTAAAATACTTTTCACATTTAGAGTTTCTCAAAAAAAGAGGGGGAGGGGAATTAAAAAGGAATTCATTGCATAATGTGAACCAAGTTTGGGATAGGTAAGTTGTTCCTAAACACACAAGAAATGCTAAATATAAAAAGACTTTGCAAGCACAAATTAACAGGATTCAGTGACAATATAATTTTTTTCTTAGTTTTCAACAATAATTATTATAAGATTTTGAGTTCTAATATTTTTTCTCCCTCCCTCCCTTTGCTCCCCTCTCTCCAAGAAAGCAAACAATCTAATATAGGTTATACATGTACAATTGTATTAAATACACTTCCACATTAGTCATGGAGAATTTGTAATTACTGTTACAATCCAGTAAGAGGCTGGTACTTAAATTTCATTACAATATAAAGCAGCATGTGGGGCTGATTTTACTTTTCATCTTGCATTTGTTCTGTCCAAATAACTCCAGGTACATGATGGCTGAAATGGTTCAGTTTGGTCTAATGCTCTTTTTAGGGGTATCCTTCCTGATGCAAAAGATTCCCCTGCTTTCAGGTAGTGTGTGATTCAAGTACTCTGCACCTTTTCAAGTCACAATGTCTCTTTCTAGCCTGGATGTCAATTTATTAACCAATCAATCAATCAATCAATCATTCAATTAATCAATGCCTCCAAAGAGCCAGGTACTGTGTTAGACACTGGGGATGCAAGTACAGGGAGTAAAATAATCCTTATTTGCAATTTGGTTCCAATCTAATGTAGAAGATATCAAATACATATAAAATGCACATATAGCAAAGATATAGAGTTAATAAATACAAACATCTGAAAAGTAGTTAATTGCAATGTAGTCTGCCAGAGTGGGTACTACTAATTGAGGATAAAGAATGATTTCATGAAGTAGATGATCCTTGGGCTGTATCTCAAGGGAAAAAAGGGCTGCTATGAAGTAGAAGTAAGGAGGGAGTTCATTTTAGGCATGTGGGGTAGCCAGGGCAAAGTCACAGAACTGTAAGATGGAGTGTTAGGTTTGAGGAGCAGAGAGATTTTTTGACAACATGGGAGGGGAGTAATAGAAATTGAGGTCAAGTTGGGCAAATTCTTATAAATTAAGCAGAGGAACTTACATTTCATAACAGAGGGAGTAGAAAGTCACTGGAGTTGATTGAGTAGAGGTATTATATGGTCAGATGTAGGCTACAGGAAATAATTATTAATAATGTATGTTACTTTTGTAGCAGTATACAAGATGGACCTGAGGGGAGAGAGATTCTCTTTGTGGGAAATCATTTAAATGTTGTAAAGGCAAGAATAGCAAAACTTGGCAGGATTTGATATGCAGGGTAAGGGGATATAAGGAGTCTAGAATAATGCCAAGGATATTAATCTGGGAGACTGGGCAGAAGGTGGTCTCTTGTATAGAAATTGGGAAATTTGGAAGAAGAGAGGGTTTGGTAGGACACAATGAATTCAGCTTTAAGCTTGAATTTAAAATAGCTCTGATACATCTATCTTGAAATATTTGAAAGACAGTAGCAAGGGATTAAAATCATCAGGAAAAACTGGGCCTAGATCTCTACCTTTATTATCTCTTTTTAATAGAAGTTGGTTGGTTGTTGTCCTTCGTCTTTGAAGAGGACCACAATGACATCACCATGATAAAGTGAAATTTCAGTGTGTCTGACTGTGGCTAATCATACCAATATGAACTCTGAATGCTCTGCCACAGGAGGGGCACAGATAGTCTGTGTGAATATTTGGGGTGGATATCCCAAATTTGTGCATCATATGATTACTTTGTGTTGTCTCAATTCTGCTTTGCTCAAAGAGCACAGCACCCTTTCTGATGTGGGCACATCATGCTGAGCACTCCTGTACTAGTGTCTCCCATGTTGCAAAGTCAAATCCAAAGTTCTTGAGAGAGACCTAGAGAGTGTCCTTGAATTGCTTTTTCTGACCACCATGTAATCACCTACCCCATGCGAGTTCTCCATAAAATGGTATTTTTGCCTAGTGTATATTTTGCATTTGAACAACGTGGCCAGCATATCAGAGTTGCACTCTCTGAAGTGTAGTTTGAATACTTGGCAATTCAACTCCAACAAGGACTTCAGTGTCTGATACCTTATGCTCCCAGGTGATCCTTAGAATCTTCCTAAGACAGTTCAAATGGAAGCAATTCAGTTTCCTGATATGCCGTTGGTAGACTCCATGTTTCACAAGCATATAACAATGAGGTCAGCACAATGGCTCTAGATGGAGATTGATATATTGATAGGCATTTATACCAACATATCTATTACATATATATCTATCCCTCTATATCTATATGTACACAAACATACATAGTCATTGAAAATATTAAAAATCAGAGTCTAGAAAAGAATATTGG
>JAQQSK010005079.1:0-17278 GCA_028658325.1 Potorous gilbertii
TCTCTCATTTCTTTTCCCAGCTTTTCCTCCACCTGTCTGACTTGATTTTCAAAATCCTTTTTGAGCTCCTCCATGGCCTGAGCCCATGGGGTATCTCTTTCAGATATTTGGGATACAGAGGCTTCGACTCCCATGTCTTTACCTGATGGTAAGCAGACCTCCTCGTCGTCAGAGACAAATGGCGGAATTAACTTCTCAAGGAAATATCCATCTATGGTCTTAGTTTTTTTCCCTTTTCTGGGCATTTTCCCAGCCAGTTACTTGACTTCTGAGAGTCCTCTCCACCCCCTGGCCCAGATCCACCCAGGAGTGCTTGGGGTCTGAGATTCAAATGCTGATCCCCAGCCTCAGGGCTTTTGGCAACAGGCTTGACTGCTCTTCAGTGGGGGCTTATCTGCTGGTTCTCAGGTGGGGGCAGCGCTGCCTCTCAGGTTCAGTTCCCTGAGGGGGTTTTTACAGAGATCCTTTGTAGTGGAGCTGGGGTGGAGCTCCAGCCTGCTCTGGGAGTCTCTGGCTGAGCTGCCTCAGCCTCTGGCCGAGCTGCCTCAGCCTCTGCCACAGCGGCCGCTTCCCAGGGGGTCCGAGTCCCGGAGATCCCTGCTCCCCTCTCAGCCCGTCTCTCTCACTGACCTGTGCGTCTGTGGGTGGAGGGACCTTCGCGCAGCCTGGAGATCCAGCTCCCTGACGCCTGCAGTGCTCTGCTTGCTCCTCTCAGTGTCTTGTGGCCAGGGCGGGGGAGGGGAGCGCTCGGCAGGACAGGACTCCGCTCCCGTCTGGGGTACCTTTGTGTTCGGTTCTTCAGGGCTCTCTGCAACGGAAATCTCCTTCACTGTGTTGCTGCGCGGCTTCCACTGTTCCAGAATTTGTCAGGAGTTCTTTTTACAGGAAATCTATGGGCTGTGGGTTCGGACCTAGCATAGGTGAGTCTTTCTACTCCGCCATCTTGGCTCTGCCCCCCTATTTATACTATTTTAATCTTTTTTATTCCATGAATATTATTTTGCTTTATTGAAAGGTTTATTAAATTCAAAATGAAATTATAAATTAAGAAACCTGTGTTCTATTTTTTCCTTTGGTCTATCTACTTTTGAAATGTTTTATTGCCTACTTGTCTATTGTGGGATTTTTTAGGCAAACAGCATTTTCATAAGAAGTAGGACTTATGTCAGATCCATATTTAATGAGATATCTTCTCTCTATTTTTCTTTCCTCTATGAAAGATAATCAAGTACCTGTAAGTCTACAATAACACTGAAAAACTTCTAAGCAGTCCTGGTAGTGTATACAAGTAACAAGTAGTTTCTAATAAATGTAAAATTTGCTTCTAAAACCAAATTGCATATTTATTTAAATCAAGATGAGTAACGAGATTCACTTTATTCATTGATCTATACATCAATGCCAAATGACTTAAAAGGCATGAAGACAATTCATTCACTCCAGAAATGCTGCATGCCTGTTGTTAATAGCATGGATCTGTAGGTTTTTCACTGAGCGATTTGAGATAATTTGAAATCAAGAACACATAAAGTATTATGTTGAACGGTGGTGCTCAAATTTTTGTGTAAGTGTACGTGCATGTGTGTGTGCAAAAACCTAAAGAGACATCTGTTTCTTTTGAGAATTTGGTTGTAGATTTACAATCCTGAGGATTGATGTGTACATTTTGCTTCTATTCCATGTCAGAAAGATGAAAACAGATACTTTTAGGAGTGTTGCCAAATTATTCAAATATGGAAAATATAAGGTGGCAAATAACAGAAAGAGCCACACATTCTTATTCTTTCCAAAGCACTGTGCCAAGATGAAGAATGTGGCTTAAATAACTACATTAGTAAATATCAAATTCATAACCATGAGGGTTTATTTTAAAAGTCAGATTTTCATAGATTCTTTTGAATTCTCCCTTCAGCCTGTTATAAGCAATGTCTAAAGCAAGCATCTAATTTAGATAAAAATAGGAAAAGCAACGAGTAAAGGACATGTAAATTATCTGGTCTAGATAATTATCAGAGCTTATTAGAGCTACAGGTTTAGCTAGTTTTTGTCACATGATATGATTATTGGCAAAGAAAATTTAAAGTGGTATTGAGATCTATTTTGCAAGGAAATTTTAACAGAAATGAGATCTCTCCAAGAAACCTGAACTGGAGAAACAGATTTTTCTAGAAGAAGTTGCTCTGATAATTCATCTATTCCACAAAGCCTAGGAGGGGAAATTTCCAGAAAACCAGACAAATGAAGTAGATGCTCACAGAAAACAGAGAGCAACATGAGATTCCTGAGCCCTAAGATATGATTAACCGAAGAAATGCTTAGTGGGAGTTGGTTACCCTTCCTTTCACTTCTTTATTAAGTACCATTTTTCTCTGTAAGGCCTCCTGCTGAAGGGGCCTGCCCTCAATGGCTCCTATCATTGTATCAGTCAACCTTGTTTTCTCCCTCTTCACCTCATATTATCCCTATCATGATGAGTCTTGTAGTTAGAAACCCTTGATGAAGTACTTAATGCCTTCATGTCTTGTTATACCTTGGTGATCTGATCTCTATCCTTCTGTAACCTTGGTAGAATGATTTTTAGTTGATTCCCTTTAATCCTTGGGGATATTTTCTGCCCTCTTTTTCAGGGACTATTCTTTCTCCTTGTGTTGCTTCTTTGTTTTCTTTTTTTGGTGGGGGAAACTGGAAATTAAGTGTTGCCTATGTGTACTTATTCATATTAGGGTCCCTGTTACTGATACTATCATGGCCTAGCAGCTCACCAGAGTCTGCAATGCCTCCATTAATCAATGATAGAATTCATCTTGACCAAGGCAGAGAATGTCGAATGTATCTGACCTTGCCTGATTCTAGTACTGCAGATTGACAAATAGAGATTGAAAGTAACTGAAAGAAAAACTATAGAAAGCAGCTAAAAAGAAAAGAAAGAAAATAAAAAGAATACTCTGTTCCAATGAGTTGTTACCACTCCAGAACTTCCCCTCAGCCTTCTCTATAGATTTGCAGTTATTATACAAAATAACTCATGTAACAGCTTGTTGAGGCTGTGCCTCCCTTTGAAATGATTGAATTTTGCCCTTCTCTTCTGCTCTTGGACACTCTTCCATCTTGGTGCTACATGACAGCTCTAGATGGCAATTTCCTTGCCTCATTTAAAAGACCCTAGTTACTGGTGTTTTGACAATCTTCCTTATTTAAGGTTGACACAGGGAATCAGAATGCATTGTAAAATAAACTGGATTTTGAGTTAGAGGTCTTTGGTTTGAGTTCTGTCTCTGTCAATAATTACGGTGTGAATTTTGACCAGTCAGTTAATGTTCCTGGGCTTCAGTTTTCTTATTTGTGAAATGAGGAAATTGGCACAGACAGCCTCTAATATATCTTTCAAGTCTGAAAATCTATGCTTTAATATTGATGTCAAAAAGCATAGTACAGGAGGTTCTTGTACTGGGAGCAGAAAGATCTTTTAGCACTGGCAAGTTAGGCATATTGAGGATTGAATCCCATTTAATAGCCATATGGTCTTGAGTATGTCAGTTGCCCTTTCTGAATATCAGTTTCCACAACTGTAAAATGAGGATAATAGCAGCAATTATCTCACAGGGTTGTCATGAGTGCCTGATGAGATAATCAGCTTATATTGAAGTGCTAGGTTTTCAAGTATTGTGAAAAATTTAACTTTAAAATAATTTTTAATCTATGGCTAAAAGAATACCTTTACTATGGGGATTAAAGCTCAGAGTTTAATATATATCTAACAGAAAATTGCAATGAATCTATTAATCTTTATTTCCAATTCCACATACTACTTCCAATATTTCAATTTGAAATTAGATTGACATATATATATATATATATATATATATATACATATATAGACACATACATATCTTTCCAACTATGAAAATTTAATTTCTTTTTTGGTTCCAGCCACCTTTTACTAAGTTCAGACTATTTCAAGTATGTAACTGCTTTTGAAATGTATGTAGATGGTAAATGTGCTTGTGCAAGGATAATTCAAATATTCAACATCTACTATTTGACAGAAACTGTTATGCCTGAGGGAGAGAGGGATGAAAAGAAGTAGAGAAGGAAGGAAGGAAGGAAAGAAAGTAGATTCAAGTGTCCCTGCCTTCAAGGATCTTATAGTCTACTGAGGAAATATATACTTATATGTATATATACATATATACATCTATAAATGCAAGGGTAAATAAAATTGAGCATAGAGACAAATAATGACAAATTAAGTGAAGGTTTCAGAGGTGGGAACCATTTTTTTTTAGTTGTTCAAATCTGTTGGTGTTTGTTCTCCTCTTGATAATATAAAGATTTATTTAAGGGGTATATTACGAATCCCATAGGACTTATCTTTGTAATTAGGGAGATTATAGATGAAAATGTTACAAGAATTTGAATAGAATAATTTGTTCAACTAAATAATTAATTACATTTATATCCTTCTTCCCAACTTCTACCTAAACCTAATTTAATTATTTCAGAAACTGATCATCAATAAAATATAAGACTTAATCATTCTTGACCTTTTTGAGATAAAGTGAGAAAAGTTTATCTCATTTGGATACCTAAATCAGTTATTTGAAAATGATTAACAAGAATAATTGTGAAGTTGTAATCATTGAACTTTGCTTAATATATGTACTCTGTTTCTATTGTTCATACTTGGAAGAAAAATATAGTAAAGTACATTAAGAAATCAAAACTGTAGGCTTCCATCATTTTCAGTTTCCATTAGATTACAAGATCAATTCTATGAGTTCAACCATACTTCCAGCAGAAACATAATAAAATGTATTACAGAAATTCCATATACAGAAAATAACAGATGTCAGATGGTAGTTATCCAATAAGTTTTATATTTGTAACATACAAAAACCTTAGCAGTTACTGTAGACAGGAAACACAGTAACAACTGGACATGTCCAAGGAGTACATGAGGATAATCCTGGATCTCTTGGTTTCATAATTGTCATAGGAGCAACCAAAAAGCAAACAGAAGAAAACCCAAGACTTACCACAATTTTAATGAATAGTGAACAAGCAACTTCCTCCAGTCCAGTCTTTTTGGGACTACAAACCGTGAGAGCAAAGACATTTTCTGTCCCTGTTTTGATAATGTATTTTTTATTTTAATATAATCAAGTGCCTCTGACCAAATATTATGAATGAAGAAGATTTTTCCTACCCATTAATGGGCCTGGGAAGATTTGTAGGAAGGCCCACTCCTTTGTTAATGAGGCACTGATTCTCAAGGGTTGTGATGCCCTCTGGCTCCAAAAAATTTATAAATACTCTGAGGTGAGGTTTTACTTTGAGGCTGTTTTTGGAAGAAGTTTTGTGTGCCAAATGAGACTCTGGGAAGCAGCTAAGCAGCTCCATCCCCTTTGAAAACCAAGATGTTGGTGCTTCATTCTCTGGTAATTATGTAAGTGGTCAGATAGTTACCTTCCTATTGATTTGTGGCATATGTATTGCATACTCTCAGGTGACTGGAAGCTCGTCTGTTGATTTTGATCTCTCTATATTTTCTCTGAAGTTCAGAGTGCTGATTATTTCCCCTGAACTAAGTGGATGATGCATGTGCTTGATTAAAGTGATTATTGACTCCCTCAAAAGTTGCCTCTCCTTTTAGAAAAGCAGTAGCACGTCTTGCTGTGTATGTTGGGATCCTTACTATTACAGTGTTTTGCCTGAACTGACCTAAAAGTCAGTAACTATTTGTCACATCTCTGTTAGAAATGTCCAATAACCACATGCTGAGAGTTTGGAAGAAACATCTCTACAGAAACTGTGATGAGATTAAGCATGGAGAAACACCTCTCCTTGAAAGAGACTTGATCTAGGCAATATCAAAGTGACTCCAATTTTAAGACATTCTCTCTTCCTAATAGTTTCCCCAATCTCCCTCTTCTGCCAAATAATCTGTCAATGGGCTCCTATTACTCAACTTCCCAAATAAAGACAGTGACTGAGGTGCTTCACTAGATAGGCTCCTTTTTTCTGGTGCACTTGAGCTGTGTAAGTACTTTTTTTTCTCTCCTTTGTTCTGTGAACTATTATCAACCTGGCAATGGACTATCAGCAGATGCTAGTTAAAGTCATTTTCTAGCCTTATTTCTAGATATATTGATCTCCAATTAACAGGAGGAGAAATTAATCTTCAAAAGGATCTCATGATTTTATGACTGAGGAATTCCCCAAAATATCCAGAAAATAAAATCTACATTACTAATCTTGAAGATGTATTAAGGGAATTGTTCTCTAGTGCCTATAAAATAGTCCCTCTTATCTTAAAACAAACAGCAGCAGTAACAAAACCCAAACTCATTTGAAAGCTCTATCCCAAGTAATTACCATCTTAGATTTCTTCTGATATTTTCATCTCCAATAGGTTTCTCAACTTTCTTCTCACTTTTCTTAACTGCTTAAATCAGGCTTTCATCTTTGTTAGCCCATTGAAACTGATTTTTCCAACATTACTAATAATTGCTTCATTGGCAAATCCTTTTCCCAACCATCATTCTCCTTTTTGTCTGTGTAGTGTTTGACACTATTTAACATATCCTTCTTTCTTGTGCTCCTATTGCTAGGTTTTGGAGACAATAGTGTTTCATGATTCCCCTCCTTTTCTGATTGTTCTTTCTCAATCTCTGTAACTGGATCTTCTTCCAGATAATGTCCTTTAAGCATAGGTTCTGTTTTATGTTCTCTTCCCTTCCCTTCCCTTCCCTTCTCTTCCATTCCCTTCCCATCCCCTCCCCTCTCCTCCTCTCCTCTTCTCTTCCAATTTCCCCACATCTTTTTCAATATTTATCTTCTTTTTTCTGTCACTTTAGTCAATCTGATTGATGTGAGGTGGTACCTCAGAGTTCTTTTAGTTTTCATTTCTTTAATTCCGGATTTTTTTTAACTCCTTACTAAAATCCCATCTTCTATAGGGAACTTGTCCCAACAATTCTTATATCTAATGCCTTCCCTCTGTTAATTATTTTCTATTTATCCTTCACATGGCTTGCTCTGTATATATTTACTTGTTGTCTCCTTCATTATATTGTAAGCTACATGAAAGCCGGGACTGTCTTTTGCCTCTTTTAATATCCCCAGGTCTTAGTACATCTTGAAGATACTTAATAAATTTTTATATATTAATAAAATGTCCTAAAAAGAAGTGTACTTGAGATAGTTCAAATAGAATGGTGAGGGGCAAGTGTTAAATTTTCAGTGGGAGCATTTATACCTCAGAGATTAGAACATGACACAAATCAAGACTTGATTTACTGTTTTGTTGATTGTTTAGACTTAAGGAAATGATAGACAAAATGTTTGCAAGGCAAATTAAAATTAAAACATCATCACAGTTCCTCCATCTTCCACCTAAATTGAGAGCTAGTTGTCAAATATGTAGCAGCACATACCTACAGACTATGAATCATATCATTCACTGACTGATTTTTGGATGATAATTTTTTCTAGTGTATTCTTATCTATAAGACAATTTAAAATGTATATGTTATAAATGAAAGATTATATACTCAGATATAATATCCTAAAGGTAAAACTATAAGCTGAAATAGGAAGATATTGATCAATCTTTTATTCTTTCTTCTCTAGTACTGACCTAAAAAATTCTCTAGTCTGTAGCTACCTTTTAACATGTCATCTAACATGTCTATCTCCTCTCTCATCCCGCAAAAAAGTTCCCATTTAATCATTTGGGGAATTAATTTGAAACAGAATTGAAATTAATTTTTTAAGGAAAAAGATCAGGGTCAGTAAATACTACTTTGATTTAAAAGAGATGATTCAATTAACCTTTGGGGAAAAGTTATAAAAGAGGAAAAGAAAAAAAAATGAAAAGTGAGAAGTGGATGTTTCATTGAATCTGAAAAAAAAGAAAGAAAACGAAAAGTAAATAAGAAAAAATAAAAGAAAGGCTATAATCAATTTGATTTGTTGGTATTATTGACCAACGATAATAAATCTGCATTTCCCATATAATGCTATTCCTGTAATTATAATTAAAATTTTTGTTATTGTTTCTTTTCTGATAGTAATTCGAAATACTAGATTAAGTTGCGTTATCCAGATCTTATGAATTCATTTAGATAATCTTACTAATTTGAGAATAGAACAGACCTGGGCATCAAGTACAAATATCTTATTGTAAAGATAAGGAAAGTTAGGCCCAGTGAGTGAGGTGCAGAATGGACGGTACTTTTAGAAAGGCTGATTTTGTCTTGATGTAAGGAAAAACTTTTTAACAATTAGAATTACCCCAATGTAGAAGCGATATTTTAAAGGACAAGTTCAATTAATTTTTTTGTGTGTATTATGTAGAGCAGATTCCTATCATCAGAAATGATTTGAAATAAATGACCTCTGGAGTCCCTTCTTTCTGTAAGTATCAATGATACAGAACTGACAATCATTGTAGAGATACTAAGATGGGTCCATCAAATTATAAACAAGCATTCATTAAGCGTGTCTAATATGCTGGGCACTATGCTAGGTGCTGAGAATTCAGAATTAAACATGAAATGGACACTGTAATTAAATAGTTTATTTTCTATTAGGACAAATATATGCATACACACAGATACACCACACACCATATCACACGATACCATACCACAGCATACCACACATACAAATCAAAATGAGCAGATTTGGGGACATCAGTAACTTCTCAGAAAACCTGATGCACAGAATTCATCTGAGACCACAAGATTATCATTAAATGAAGAGGAATCTCTAGATGGTATTCGTAAGTTGAGAATCTGTACCCATAGGCAAAGGATGTGGGATATTATCTGCATAGCTAGGAAGTCCTAATTTGTGGGAAGCTGCTATGTATTAATGTAAATGTAATAAAAGACAAACAAACAAAACACTCAAAATATCCATATGTATTAAATAAGGTAGTCTGGCTCATTCCAATTCCCTTTTGTGGAGGTAAATATAAAGGCCTTCCCTTTTTATTCCTCTTACCACAAAATAGTACTTTTATATTTATTGCCTTCCTATTTTAATTTGGATGATCTGTAGCTGTTTTTTGAAGATAAGCATGTAACAAAATCAACTACAAGAAAATCCAAATAAAAATCTTGGAGTGGAAGAACAGACTTATGTTCCTAATTGTCTTTTTTTCAGTCTTCATCCTTTTTTATCTTTCTATAACATTTGATATTCTCAATCAGCAGTTTCTCAGTACCTATTCCTAGGTTTTTAGATTCTACTCATTCATGATTTTCCTAATACATAATGACCACTGCTTTTAAATTTCATTTTATGAATTCTGAGTATTTCATAAGAATCTCTATCCCAGGCCTTGTTCTTTTCTCATTCTGTACTATGTTTGTTTGGTGACATCATCAAGCTTCATGTATTTAATTATCATTTCTATGCTTATGATTCCTAAATGTGCTTATGTCACCCTTACCTCTGTGCTGACTTTCAACCTTATATCTCTCATTGCCTATTGGATATCTGTATCTTCAAGGCAATATTCACAGCACTCAGGACCACTATGGATATGCCTGTATAGTTCTGTATTGTGAAGTATAACAGTCTTCATATAAAAGGCAGAAGGAAAACATTATTCAGACAACAGAAAATCAAATCTCAATACTAGAATTCCTAATCCATCACAGTAACCAAGAAGTAAATACACATTATCACTGCAGGGGAAAGTGCCATTCCTGAGTCTCCACCCTCCTCTGGTACTGGTGCCTTCCCACAAATACTCCCAAGATTAGCTGGACCTATCTGCCTGTGTCTTCTCTCCTTCACTCCTTACTCCTCTCACCAACTTCCTCCCATCTCTGCTCCACACTTCTTATTCTACCTGTTCAATAAGCTCCTTCCATCACATGTGACTTAGGCTCCCATGTGATTCAATCAGGTCATATGGGCCTATTAATGAATGGGAAAGATCTTCCCATTTAAATGACCATTACCTTCAGCCCCAAGATCTTTTGTATTCATTGCATAGGTGAGGCAACTCTTATCAACAGAACTGTAATAGAGATAAGAGAAAATAAATTTATAAAACAATATCATAAGCAGCTGGTATTGACATAACTTTACCACAATATAACAGAGATCACACGAAATAAGTACATAAAACAATATTTTAGGATGGGGCTTGAGCACAAGCACCCCGTAATTCCCCCCTCCAATGAATGTGGTCTGAAATCTTGGGGTAAGGGGTGAAAGGTCTCTTCTTCTATAGCTAGTTCCAACTCAAATTGAATGTAGAACTTTCCCTGCCCCAAGTGGTCTCATTTCAGAGGTCAGTTCTTTAGCTGACATCTGACTTAAGCTATCAGGCATCTGCAGTTGGAGTGTACTAAGCCTGCAGGAAACAAATCCAGCAAACAGGTTTAATAGACAAAAAGCCAAAAAAAACAAGGGGAGATATAGAGTCAGCTGGGCTTCTGGTGTCCATGAACCCACTATCATATCCTCACTCATAGTAGAATTTATGAGTTAAGAGTACAATTTGGTAGTCATCTTCTCCTGAATAAACAATAGTTATGGTATTATCTTTCTCATGTTATATAATTTCCACAGCCTTTGGAACATAATCTGGCTTCTATTTTATCCATATTTTAGTTCTCAATTTTATTCTATCAGCAGAACCCAACCTTTCAGTTCCTCTTCTAGTTATTTTGAAAGAAGAGTCATTTCTCACAAAGGGTATTGTTTCACAAGGAATAATAATCACTTGAACTTTTAACCCATTTCCTTGCTAGGGTGGAATAAGGATAAATCCTCCCATCCTAGGATATCAGTTTCTTTCTCTAAAGCCTTTCTGCCTCCAAATAGAGATTTTTATATCCTTGCAATTCTTCTCATGATACCAAATGTATCACCAAGGCAATATTCACAGTACTGAAGGTAACTGTGAATATGCCAGTGTAGCTCTGAATGACAGCATATAACAGACTCTCCATAGAGAAGAGAGAAGAAAAATATTTATTCAGACAGCAAAAAGCCATATGCATTGTAATAACCAAGTCAATACACATTAGTACTGCAAATGGCTTTCCCCACTTTCTTGCTGGCTCCTTCCCACAAACAAATATTCACAAGACTAGCTGTGCCTGCCTGCCTTTTTTCTCTCTCCACTGCCCCAACCGCTCTCATTAACTTCCTCCCAGTTCTGTTGTACTCTTCCTTTTCCAACACACAGCAAGCTCTTCCCACCAAATGTGACTTAGGCATCCATGTCATTTCAGCAGGTCACATGGGCCTATTAATGAATTGGAAGAACTTCCCATTGAAATACCATTATAAAATCTCAAGCTGAATGCCCCATAGACATGTTATTATCATAACTAAAATAGAGCTCATTATCTTTTGCCCCAAACCAACCTTTCTTCCTAAAGTTCCTATTGCTGTAAAGGCTACTAGAATTTTGATATCATCTTCAGCACCTCCTTCTCTTCTACTGTCATGCTTACCCATATTCAAAGCTGTTGCCAAGGTCAGTCAATAAAGTCTCACATATACCCCACTTTGTTTTTGCAAAAAAATATAAACACCTCCCTTAGTGTGGCCCTACATCAGTTCATGCGTGGACTATTGCAATATTTAAGTAGTTTTTCTTCTTGCCACAAGTCTCAATCCACTCCAGTCCAACCTCCTCTTAAATTGTTCTTCCTAAAGCACAAATATAAACATATTACTTGATTTCCCCATTATGTCCAGTATAAAAAGTAAAATTCTTTGTTTAACTTCAAATTCCTTCAGAACCTGCCCCTTTTCAGTCTTCTTATACCTTAGATCTCTTCAGTTTCTCCATCATAATGCTCTCCTTCTTCATCTTTTCTTTCTGGCTTTTATCCTGTCCTAAGTAAAAATTGACCTTGTACAGTTAGACTTTCCTGAATCTCCTTTATTCTAGTTACTGATGTGTTTTGAGAGGTTCAGGGACTCCCCAAAGACTGGACTACTGAACAAGTTCATCTGGAATGAATTCATGGACTCGAAAAGTCTTTACATCAAGTTGGAAAAAGTTTATTTTTGCATTTTACAGAACCAAAAGTTTATTTTTTTTGTTTAACTAATGGTAAATTTTATTAACATAAATCACAGAAATTTAAATGGAAAAGGCAAGAATAGAAGTTTATAGGGAAGAAAAAACCAAGCCAAACTGTTGACCCAGAGAGGCATCCCCTAGATGTCCCTGACTCCAAAGAGGAGGGACTGGGGCAGGTCACTGTAAACAGAGCACTAAGGCCTTGAGGTGGACATGTAAACACCCCAAAACAGAACTGAGTTGGCCCAGACAGCTCCTGGCTTTCATTCAGATCACTGAACCAGAAATCTGAGTGTATACTGAGATACCAGCTATCTGTCACAGCTTCTACCAGATCCAGACTGCCCTGTGCCCTGTCTTTGACTCATTTCCAATGACCAGAGGAAGCCCAGGAGTGGGCAGAGCTAGCAGTTTCACCTGGGAACTCAGGAAAATTTTCCCTGGGTTATCTCAAGACTTGGTCACAGGGCATTCAAGAATATTTCATGACCCCAACTTTGCAAAACCACTAGTTGGGTTTCTCCTGCAGGAATTTTCCAAATGCTCCATACAGTCAGCACAAAACAGAGACAAAGTAGAGTTTAGAGGTCCCAAGCATTCCCTGGTTCCATCATTCTTTCTTCATCACCCTATTCCAAAGTTTCCCAAAGAAGAGGAAAATATGAAACAAAAGGTTCTTTACAGTGTCTAAGAGGAAGCCTGGAGGCAGAAGGCAGGCCCCTGACCTCTACCAGCCATGTAATAGCAGGGTCCTGAGGGAACTCAGAAAATGCAAGGAGGGTCTGACATAGGAACTCCACAAATCCTTTTGGCTTATTCCAGCAGAAATTGGGAAATCCCCTGGTGTCTCCCCGGCCCAAATCTCTCCCCACCACCCAACACACATTATGTGCTGACCTCTCTCATGAAGGTAGATAAGTGAGCTAAGTGAGCTGAGACCCCATTGGACAGAGTCAGGGAGAAATGCAACAGTTTACAAAATGTTTTAGGTGACCTGTGAGGCAGAGAATAAAAAAGTGACTCCCAGTCTCACTGGTTTGTGCTAGAAAAAGATACTGGTTATCTCTGTTACCCAGAAACCCTTGTGACTATTGATTGAGAATGTTGAAGAGGAAAACTGCCTGTATTACTGCCCCAGGGGGCTCCTGAGAGTGGTGAGGGGTGTGAGGGGGTGAGGACAACAACAAAAGGAATAGCTTAAAAATCTTTTCAAAATCATTTCATAGAGAGAATTAAAAGCAACCCAGACAAATAGGAATTCAAACCTCAGTGTAGAAATCCATCAAACATGGGACAACCTCCAGTTCAGGGGCTGTGCTCACAGAATGCCCACCTATCCTGGAGCCCAGAGCCAGGCTCAGCTGGAGGACAAAAGATCTTAAGGAACCTGAGATTTAAAGAGGTACAGTCAAAGGTTATACAGGATATTCTATAGTAGAATATGTGCCAAATGTGCTAATCTGGTAAATCAGGGTGGGATTAGGAAGTGGTTAAGAAGTGGTTGATTATTAAAGGAACATGCACTTCTTATATGATCTGCATAGATATTTTACCCAGAGTTCACCGGGAAAAAGCCCAAATGCAGTGGGCAAGCTACATGGAGATATGAATTTAGACCTTCAAAGTCAACTAGCAGTCAGGGCTGACCAAAGAATTTCCAGTCTGTCACCTATCAATGTCTTGTTAGACAAAATAAATGTAGGGAGTATACGTACATTGTATATATATATATAAAGCCTAAGTTTTATATAATGAGGAGTGCAGAATATATGTAATGAGGTAACGCAGTGGAATTCTGAAGGGTAAAGCTTGTTATTGTACCAGGGAGAGAGATAAGTACTTCACTGGGGTCCACTCATGAGTAATTACTAGGCATGGCATTCTTGGACTGGAAAGAAGCTTTTAGGAGAAAATGTGATTTTTGACATTAAGGTTCAAGCATAGGCACTCAAGAACAACATCAGTTATGTCTTTTCTTATTGTTAATTTATCCTGTATGTAGTTTTGTTTGTGAATAATTATTTTATGTTGTCTCTTCCATTTGACTGTGTGCTTCTTCTGAGAAGGGAATCTCTTCCACCTTTCTTTGTATTTTTAGTGCATTATATGCATAGCATAATATCAGACACATAGTAGGCACTTAATGAATGTTTACTACAGACTGACTTCTACCACAGGTTTCTCTCTCACTATGTGATCCAATTTTCTTGATGAAGAAAAGACTGGCAAATTTTGAGCCCTAACATTAATGTTTTCATAACCACTAAAATAAAAGATTACTGTCTATCTTACCAATTCATATATTTTTCTGTTAAAAGGGGAGTAAGACAAAATTTATCCTTGCTTCACATAAGACAATATAAAAGCCCATTTTTAAGAAGTTTTATTCTTTTACCAAGTTCCCCTTTAATATCTCTGTATCAACTCACATACTTAAAGCAGCAATTCTTATTCATCATTTATCTTCTTATTTATAAAGTGGAGCATAATTACCAAAGAAATATAAATCTTTTATATATATATGTATGTATATATGTATGATACATATTTACTTAATATAAAAATGTTACTAGTGTTTTCCTTTTTAAATCACTACCACAAAACACTTCCAATCTTTCATGTGATCTATTTAAAGGGAGTCTAATTTTTTCAGCCTTCCCCTTTTCCAATATTTAAAGATGCTATCAATATCAAATAGAATTAATCATGATGTTATATCATTTATATAAAATGTGAAAATGTAGCATGATTAATTTTGTAAATGGAATTAATGAGTCTCTAGGGAAAAGAAAATATTTTGCTAGCAAATTAAAAATTGATCCACAAAATAATTATCATTTATTTATTTATTTATCTAGCTATTTGTTCATTTGTTTCTTGGAATGACAGTAACAAAACAACAATGAGCTTTTCTAATGATAGTGGGAAGTAAATTACTTCTGCATATAAAGATATATGCGCATACATGTATATGCACAAACATACATATATGTGTGTATATGTGTATATGTACATATGTATGTGTGCATGTTCATCTCATCTACAAAGATGTATAATTGAATTGCAACCTGGGCAACAAGCAATTCAGAATAGCTAGGATGTCCTGGTAGAAAAATTCCTCTGGAGAGTCAGGAATACATTCCAGAGAAGAATGTGTTTCCTTTAAAACTAGAGCACGTCACACAATGCTTGTATTTCTAACCTCTATCATAAGTTATGAAATGGTGGTGTTATTTCTTCCCAAGATCCCTGTCAAATCAACTTTAGAAATTAATTTTTCCTATTGGACATATAGGGTCTAAATTGATTATTGTCTTAAGATTTTCTCTACCTTTTGTAGTAGCAAATAATCAGTAAGACAAGACAAATTTATTAGCTCTTCTGCTTTCAGTACAGAAAGCTCCATCATATATATTCATACTTGAAGTCTCCTCATTAATGTTCCCTCGTGTCTTCAATGTAGACTTGTAATATTTCTTAAAATCTTAACCTATTTCTTTTTTGTAAAGGTGATCTGTAATCGCATGACTCTATTCCTTTGAATTCTTCAACTATTGACTGTTATTTCTATAACATCATTCTTCTTCAATTCATAGATTTCAATTCAATTCAATAAACATTTATTGAACACCTATTATGTGCTGTACAATGAACTAAGCACAAAGAAAAGTAAGATAATACCTACCATCGATGAGCTTACAATCAATTGGGGGAAGACAATGTACAGAAGGAACCTGAAAAAGATTGGGAGTAAGGACATAGGCAGGTACTTGACTCTGCAGGATCATATTTCAGGGGCCACAGGCAAAGCACAACTTCATATAGAAAGTGGATCAAGCTACAAATTGCTGGTCCACCTCTCTATAAATGAAAGATTTGGTAGAGTGGAGCACTCTGCCATCCAGACCTCTCATATGAGAGATGGAAGAGTCTGTGACAGTTGGAAAATGTTAAGTAACTAAGGTTGAGATTTCTATTGGCCATCTTGTCTTGGTGATCAGCTTATCCTTGGAGGTCATCTTTTTCCATGGAATTAAAACCAAATCGAGCTGCAGATGGGAAATGAGATCCCATAAATCCATAAGACATTCATGGAAAGAATTGGATTGAAGTTAGAGTTAGAAGTGTGTGTGTGTGTGTGTGTGTGTGTGTGTGTGTGTGTGTATGTAGAGATTTCACCTTGAGATACCCGATTAATTGATTCCCTCTCCCTATTAATCAATTAAATTATGAAACTAAGACATTTAAAGTTGTTTTTTATACTTTTCTTGATAATTGGTTTAGTGATCAATACAGAAACTTCAATTTGCTCTACTTTTTTCTATATTCAATATTTCCTTCTGAGGCAGGCTAGTCTCACCCACCTAACCCGGCTCCAGTACTTTTTTCCATTGCTACCAGACTTATTGCAGATAGCTCATTTCCTTAGCTCTATTGTGGCTCAGAACTCCTGAGCTCCAGAGATCCACCAGGTACAGCTTCATCACAGTAGAGATCATAAGCAAGAACCAAATCTGCTCTATTTATTAATATTTTAAGAGAAATATAAGGAAGTCACATCTATACTCTTTATTGGTTGAGAACAAGTTCTCTGATTAAACTTTATAGAAAGCAGCAAACCATTGATTATACAAGGCTCAGTCAAACCTTTGGTGGCCCTTTAAAAAGCGAAACATTTAAAAGGGTAAAAATAGATGACAGTACTGAGTGTGATCTCTTTGAGCTGAAAAGAAAGCTACCTCTACTCTTGGAAGCCAAGCTATCAAAATGACCAGATTCCTAGATGTCAAATTGGACTGTCCTCAGAGGAGATCTATGGCTAAAGAGAGTAGCCTAAGAACCCCACAGAAAGGGAAATAATAGTTAGGTATTCCAGAGGTTGGTTTATTAGTCACTTGGATACATATGGAAGTCTGTACGACAATAATCTATGTGTGTTCACACTCTTCCCACTAACACTATGTGTATTTGGATTGTGGAAAGAATAGTTGCTATTCTTTGTAGGATATCATATCAGCAATTGTTTGAATTGAACTACTTGTGTCCTCTGGGTGACCACTAAAAATAAACACATTACTGAAGATTCTTGAATTATAGAAATCCAACAGAGTACCTTGAACTTTCAAGTAGTCATGTCTCCTGGGGAGTAAGTCAATTTCAATAAGAGTACTGCCCATTAGGAATAATCATTCAAAACACAAACATTTTTTTTTA